>JARQOC010000264.1:0-104749 GCA_033576535.1 Allobates femoralis
GAGCGCTTTTTTTTATTAAAGCGTGTTAAACCTGTGTACAAATTCCATTTCTCATAGACATATCAGCAAGGAGACAATAAACTTTACATTGGCAAAATTGTTTATTTCTATTTATTTTTTTCTTTTCGTGGAAATTGATAAATTTGTAATGCGTATGCAATTTTCAAGGGTAATGCCCCAAATGTCTATGGCAGCATCATCACACATTGCACATCATAATTGGCATGACACAAATTACAAAAAGTGTTGTGTTAGACATTCTGTAGTTACCTCAACAGATTGATTTTTTCAATTTGAGGCTTTTGCATTGAAATTACTGTAGCATGGTGAAAGGCAGGGCTGTGACTACAACAGGTGCAAGGGTTGCAATTGCACCCGGGCCCTGGAGTCTATGGGGCCCCAAAGGTTCCTTTGGCCTATAGAAAAAGATTACTGCTATTAAAGATTTGCATAAAATGGGGGCTTCATTGGAGCTTTCACATCAGGGCCAATGAGCTTTAAGTTACACCACTGGTGAAAGACATATTCTATGTGGACAGCTTGGTGGCCAAAAAACTGCTTGGGGCATTGCTGGCGAAGGAGACACCACTAGTATGATATTAGTGCTCTATTTCTGAGTCAAAACCATCCCTGTATCTTGGGAGACTCTTGGGATCTCATAGATCAATGCCATCTCACATTTACTCCAAACCATTGTGATACATGCCCGTTTACACAAACCTTTATTAAAACATAAATCAGATTGAAAAGATTAAGGGCCATTACCTGGCATGTGTGGGCAGAGAGCAAGTACTTTGTATAGAATCACTATGGCATAAACAGACACACATTATGGTCATGCAAAGAACTATGCAACACACCACATTTTGGTCAGCAGGGTTGGCACTAGTGAAGGAAAAATGGCAGTGGCTATTTTTGAGGTCAGATATTTAGAGTTGTAAGTTTTGTGACTAAGGCTGTCACTTTTACTTCCATGGTGAGACTGCAGTTGTTTTATTAATTGGTTACACTCACATCTAATGAACATTTTTTAATAGAGTAGGAAGAGATATCCTGCAACAAAACAAAGTGGAGTAAAGATATCCATACAAATTCTGAAGAGTGCATTTAAAAGATAGAACAAACTTTCATCATTGTCTAAGCTGGAGAAAAAAGAAAGCATCTTATTACCTTCTGAAAACATAGCCGCCCCGATTGCAGGTCACTGTAACATGCGGTACTCTTATTGAGACAGTATTATGTGGGCACTCTATTGTTCTGTTAGTTAATCAATGTATACAATTATTATTTTATTAAGGTTTGGTGGTATTATTTGACCACAGTATAGTAGTATTATTCTGTCACAGTAATGACACTAGAGTTCATATACTTCCTTAATTTAGGGTTCCCCATGATTAAGCTTTATTACCGCCACGCGAAACACGCGTATGGGTAGCCAGTCATCTAGGGGGGTCCTAGCCCCTTCCTAGCCGCATCTGCACCTGCACTTTACTTTGGTAACACTTATAGCTGTTACATGCTTGTGTTTACTTGTATGTCATTACCTTGTTGTCAAATGTGACTAGAGCCATTGGCATATACTATGTATTACTTGGGTAACCTGACCTCTGCGAGGTTCACACTTTATGCACATGTACAGGAGTCTGCTGTTAATACCGGGGAAGTGCAATGATCACCTTACTATGTATTTTTAAGTGTAAAGTACACAGCATTTTCCTGTTTAATTTGTATTGCTGAGTAAATGTCATTAACCGCTCTGCCTGACCTGAGGTGATAACTCAGTGCACTTGTTTCATGTAAAAATAAAAAAATAATTTTAATTTGCACCGCAATCAAGTTGTTCTGTAGTTAAATTAAGTGTTGACGTTTGGAGGTGTTTGGATCTATATGGGGGGTTCCCTCTGACCAATTTTTGTACAATACTACATGGAGGTTTTTGTATTCATATAGTTCCTCACTAAAGTGACAATTTGCCTATGTCCCAGAGGAGCATTGTGACTAAAAGACTCCTCACTGCTGGCAGGCAGATTGATCTCTGTAAGGAGAGAGTAGCCATCCCTCCAGTAATGGGATATAAATGCTTGTTGTCTGCTGTTGGGAGAGTTGGGTAGTTGATACATGACAGTTTCATAGTTGTCATGCTGATTGTGCATGCCCTGCCCACATGATCAGAGCAAAGGCAACAGCTGTACAACACTGCTGAAGCCCTCTCTAGCCATCTAACCCAATAAACTTTATTAAACATTGGTCCTAAAATTTACAGGAATAAGACTCAAATAATGAACATTTGACTTCTGTGAGACATATAGCTGCAAATGTAAGGTACAGAAAAACAGAGAAATAATTATTCATATTCTTAGTTACCTCTCGGGCTACCTTGTTTCTTTTTCCTTGTACCTTTTGTTTCTGCCATCGCATACTGCACCTTCATCCTCTTCCCTATAGGTCATGACTTGCTGATGCCTTCAGGGAAGTCACTATGTGTTGTTATGACGTTGTAACATCAAGATATGTGGTGTGATCTGTGAAATACTGATGTGGCCGGAGGTCCTGAAGTGAGGTGAGCGATGAGGTAAATATTGTTTTATTTTATTTTTTTTTATTTCCCAGCTGTGTACCTGTTCCAACTTACATGCAAATTCAGCTTATGAATAAACCAACAGAACCTATCTAGTTTATAACCTGGAGAATAGTTGTATTTTTTATATTCATGTATTTAACAACCAATAAAATACATCTACAGCATCACTAGGGTGATCAGTTTATACCATAAAAATAATAAAAACTGCAGCATGCAGATATATAAAGTACTAATATAATGTACCAAAGCATGGCATCTTATCCTGCAAAAAAATAGGGATTATTGAGAAATAGTTTTTTGTCAAACTTCTCGCAAAAAACTGTTTGAAATGTTATAAAATTTGTGTGCAACATGTAGTTACATTAAAATGTAGCTTCTTTTGACATTTTTACACCAGTCCCAACCAGCTTTTTCACCTTTTTGAAGAGTCAGTGGATCTAAGCCAGAAAAGCACATTGCTGAACATGGCTGCCAAAATCATGCATGCCTTTTAATGAAGTTCAGAAACTGTGGGGAAGGAAGGAGAGCGCAAGAGGATCTTATCCTTGAGACAACTGCAATAGAACAAAAAATAAGCTGCTCACCTGGTATGATTGTGTAACCCATAACCAATGTGTAAGCGTGGTATGGCTGCTGCTGGATCAACACTCCACTGTTATGTAGTGAAAGCAAACAATGAACCTAGAAGGGATATGTTTTTCTGGCTGCTTCTCCAGTGGAAGAAACTCAATTTGTTGGAGATGATGGTCTGGCCAAAACCCTGGCTTTATTCCAACATATTACAGAACATAGTGAATGGTACACATTACCGTATATACTCAAGTATAAGCCGACCTGAGTATAAGCCGAGGCCCCAAATTTTACCCCCAAAATCAGGGGAAACTTATTGACTCGAGTATAAGCCTAGGGTGGGAAATGCAGCAGACCCCATCCTGGAATATAACCCCTCATCACTGACTGGTATATAGCGCCACCATCACTCATATATAGAACCCTCCATCACTGCTACACAGTACCGTATCACTGGTATATAGCACCTAATCACTGATATATAGCTCATCATTACTGTATATAGCCCCCATCACTGGTATTTGGCCCCATCACTGTTATTTGGCCCCATCACTGGTATAAAGCTCACCCATCACTGGCACATGGCCCCTCTATCACTGGCACATGGCCCCCCTATCACTGGCACATGGCCCCCCTATCACAGGCACATGGCCCCCCTATCACAGGCACATGTCCGCCCTATCACAGGTATACGGCCCCCATATCACTGGTACATGGCACCCATTACTGGTACATGGCCCCCATCACTCATACATGGCCCCCATCACTCATACATGGCCCCCATCACTCATACATGACCCCCATCACTCATACATGGCCCCCATCACTCATACATGGCCCCCATCACTCATACATGGCCCCCATCACTCATACATGGCTCCCATCAATGATACATGGCCCCCATCACAGGTATATGGGCCCCATCACTGATACTTGACCCCCATCACTCATACATGGCCCCCATCACATGTGTATGGGTCCCATCACTGATACTTCACCCCCATTACTCATACATGGCCCCCATCACTGGTCTATGGGCCCCATCACTCATACATGGCCCCCATCACCGGTGTATGGGCCCTATCACTCATACGGTACATGGCCACCATCACAGGTGTATGGGCCCCATCAGTGATACTTGACCCCCCTATTGGCACTACAATAAAATAACAAACATTTAACTCACCCTCCGACGGTTTCTCCACAGGCTCTGTTGTGTTCTCTCTCCACTCTTCCTGGTTGTTCTCGGCTTCTAATCATGTGACCGGCGCAGCAGCAATGACGTCACTTATGCGCCGGTCACATGATTTACCGGCAACCAGGAAGAGCGGAGGACGTCACGGAGCCCGCAGAGAAACCGCTGGAGGATGAGTTAAATGTTTGTTATTTTATTGTAGCGCCAGCAGGGGGGTCAAGTATCATTGATGTGGGGCATATTCTGTGATGGGGGGACAGTAATGTAATATGCGCTGATCCGACTGCCGCTGATGGACGGGGGGATGCAGTACATGTTCATTACACTAATGAGTGGGGTCATGTGACTGCCCGCTCATTCTGTAGCCTCTCCCCGCCTTTCCCAGCTCCCGGTCTCTGCCCCCACCACACTGTCACTGACACTGACTTGAGTATAAGCCGAGGGGACACTTTCCAGCACAAAAATTGTGATGAAAAACTCGGCTTATACTCGAGTATATTCGGTATATAGACGCCATTAACAGAGCACATGATCATGACGTCTGTGCTAGGTGGAGGTAAGGTTCTGACGTCATTTTGTAACCTGATACTTTAAACATCATTTGCACGGCCAAAAATTTTACAGACAATATATAACTATTATGGTCCCTTTACACGCCGCCACAGGAAGGTAGAAACCGCCAGGCATCGGACACAATTGTTCCTTTTGCCTTGAAAAGACCGCAAAGTGGCGGCGTGTAATTCAGGAAGTTCCTTCCTGTGTCTTCGGATACCTGTGTTTGAGCCGTGCTCAAAACATGCAGGCATAATCCCTATGGTGGCGGCATGTAATCCGGGCACAGGCAAGGTTTTTGCGTGGCCTAGGGAAAACCCAGGGGCATTCCACAGCGTCATGGTTACCACGCCCCATCAGCGATCATTGGTGGGGGCTACTGTGTAACAATTGGCTGTCCCTGTACAGGGCAGCATATTTAACGAGCTAACCAGTCACACTACACATTTGCAATAGCGTCATGTATTAGCCAGCCTTCCTGCGCCGGCTGGCCAATCATGAAGTTATTGCATTGTCCAATCACCGTACAAGCGTCACGTAATACACAACTCTGTCACGCCTATGTAGTTACAGCGCACAATATGTACGCCCAGATTCCCTTGTTGTAGCGCCGTGTAAATCAGGGAAGGTATTCCACAGAAGGTAACCTGCGGCACCTGTTGGCACTTCCGAGGAACGAAAATACCTTGTGTGGAGCACCTTGTGGCAGCATGTATATGCGGCATCAGGCACCGTTAGCAACCGTTGAAAACGCGCGCGTGCACGTGCGGTGCCTGCCTGTTGCTGCCCTCTGTGGCGGCGTGTAAAGGTACCATTAGGGATCTAAGCAGACAGACATTCTCTCTTTGTTCTTATCTTTTCTGTCTGCTTAGATCCCTAATAGTTATATATTATCTTTGAAATTGTTGGCAGTTCTAATGATGTTTAAAGGATCAGGTTACCAAATGACCTCAGAACATTACCTCCACCCATCAAAGACGTCATGATCGTGTGTTCTGTTAACGGCATCTATATAATATGTACCATTCACTGTGTACTGTAATATGTTGGTGCCCTGAGGAAGGAGCGAGGTGTGGCTCCAAAACATGTTGGAATAATGCCAGGATTTTGACCATCATCTCCGACGAATTGTGTTTCTTCTACTGCATGTGCAGCACGGATCCAGAAAAACCCTTCTAGGGTCCATTGCTTTTAATCAAGTTGGGACATATTATTCCACTGCACACTTCATCAGGACTAGTATGCAGAATTGGGGGCCAAAATCATATACCCTCTCGTTAAACAAAAAAATAATAAAAATCGCTGACTGCCAAAATATTAAGCAAAGTATATTTAACTGGTTACCAGCAAATGATGTACTGGTATGTCATATTTCCACTCCCTGTGTTTGCCAACAGATTGTGGTTTTATTATTTAGCCATCGTGTGCTGTGAGTGGAGCGGAGCTGAGCCCTCGGCTGCTAAGCTGTTAAAATTCAGCTGTCCATCTCTAGGAATGGCACTTACAAGATGTGACTTAGGAGTTATGATGTTCTGACCACTCATCAGCTCTCACTCAGCAACACTGCGGGGTGCCATGGGGTTGCCATTACAGTTGGGGTTTGCTGAAGATCCCTGAATTAGTCATATTGCTACTCCTTTGAAAGCCAGCTTATCTCTGACAATGAGATAATAATTCTTCGAATATACAGCAATACTTTTCTATTGCGGTTATAGTACAAGTGATCAGACAATCCTAGTTTAAGTTGCCTAACATTATTTCAAAATACAGTGAAAGTACAAATAGGCTTTGAAAAATATTAAGAAAAAAATACAAAAGTTTGAATTATCAAATTATCTTCCCCCCCCATTAAAAATAAAGAAATAAAAAAATAAAAATATATACATGAGTCTCCACATTTTTCAAAGTCTAATCTCTCAACATATGCAGTCATATCCAAAAGAGTTGCACCCTTGAAATTGTTCTAGAAAATGAAATATTTCTCCTAGAAAATTATTGCAGTCACGTTTTGCCATACACATGTTTATTTTCTTAATGTGTATTGAAAAAGACCTCCCAAAAAAGGCAAATTGTACATAATTTCACACAAACCCCAAAAATGGGTCAGACAAAAATGTTGGCACCTTTCCAAAATTGTGGGTAAACAACTTTGTTTCAGCCAGATGATGATTGTTCAACCTCACCTGTGGAAACCAGATAAAAAGGGGAAAAGTTGACTGGTGAAACTAATTATTATTCCAAAATATATTGATTAAATTAACTTTGTACACTGTAATGAGAAAGAAAACCAACTCCAGAATTTTGCTTTTTCATGCCGCCACTACACAGCAAAAAAAAAGTCAAGAAAAGGCAATAAAAACATCATGTCTACCAAAAATGTTACTAAGAAAACCAAAGACTACAAAAAATAAGTCCTCAGACTGCTCCATTGACAGAAAATGGTAAACAAGACAAGTATTGGAAAATAACAACACAAGTAAATTTTTATTGTATGAATTTCTGGATTTTTTTCCACCACTTAAATTGAAAAGAAAACTGGACATGTTTGAAATTTCTATAATTGTACTGACCTAGAGAATCATATACAGGGTAATTATAACTGTATAATGAATGCTGTAAAAACAAAACCCCAGAACAAGGTTTTTTTTTTAACAATTTTGCCATACATGGAATTTTTTTTACTACTTTTTAGTATGTGAGCAGAGAAACAGGGTTGCAACTGTCTAGGCTGGGTAGAGTGGGTGTGTCAGGGCAGGGGTAAAGAAAAGGAACTAAGGAAGAAAAAGTGTACCCCTGTATGGCTAAGCACAACCAAAACAAATCAAAGTATGCATGTGAATATTTATTAAATTATATAGTGTAAAGGCAAAAAAAGCCAGACAAACATGTTAAAAACAATTAAAACCAACTGGTCCGGACCAGCCCTCCCTCTGCACAGGCACAAAATACAGAAATTACACAATTATTCAAGGATAATCGACAGTAGCCATACAGATGAGATGCAGTTTATACAACACGTATATACAAGACAATAGGGCAGTCAATCAAAATGTATGGTCACAATTGTACAGCACAATTTAATATATGGTATACACCCCAAACAGTAAGGATATCAAGCTATCAGTATAGATAGGGTTTCCATATACCAAAGAAGGAAGATTATAAATAATACAACAACCGTTTATATGTCAAGTATAACAATCAAGTACAGATAAAATCAATAATTGTAATACATAGCTGTCCAGATTAGTGTATGCCAGAGCACGGCCTTCAGGATATGGAGCAGTACAGGGAACCCACAGAAAGGGGGGGGAGATAGCAATCAAGGGGTATATTACCAATATCATTCACCAAAATAAAGTGCCCACAGAGGAGGGGTGGCGGCCAGGCCCCACGCGTATCGCCGGGAAGGCTTCGTCAGGAGCTAGTGTAGACATCAGGAGAGTGGCTTTTTATATAATGGCGCCAGGTAAGAAGTGCCAGGTGTATCCCCTTTACATCCGGGAACAGCCTCCAACGCTCGCGTCACAGTCATGACGCGGCGGGAGGGAGATATTGCAGGCGGATCTGGGCGGCCGTCACGTCACATCCGGTGACGCGGCGCCAACCAGGGGAGTGGTAATAGTGATCCCTGGTTGGCGTTCACGTCACATCCGGTGACGCGGCGCCAAGAAGCTGGAGGGGAACATGTAAAAGCATCGCGGCTCTATGACGCGGCGCCAACCAGGAGAGTGAGAAGTATCACCGGTTGTCGCCTACACCACGGACAAGGCTGTAGTAACAGGATCAAAGCAGGCACCCAAGGGCACTACTATATAGAGAAGGGGCATATGGAACCAATATAAATAATCAATAACTATAGAGTAAAGAGTAAAGAAGGGGAAATATATATACCTCCACAGGATGAAAAAGGAAATTAGAAGCAGACCAATGATTAGAATAGCAAGGGGTTATGCCAGAACAAGTACAACCATGTCATAAATTAAACAGGTAGTCAAATGTCAAAAAGGGACCCACAGGCATGAGGCAAAAGCACACCGGGAGTCACAAGATGTATACCACTATATGTGTATATACTAAAATCCATTCCCCAAGGATTACTTAAGAGACATGAGGACAGAAGCAGCATAGGCGAGGATTCGTTTATATTTTTATATATTACATAAGGACAAGTATTTATCTAAGTATATGTCGCAAAAAGAATATTGCTGGAAGTCCATCCTGTAGACGAGAATACTGATGCGTGATGATAAAAAGCAGAAAATCCTCATAGGTGTAATCCATGATTATTCATTTATGAAGTCCATCATATCATGCATATATTAGACGTCAGGATCCCTGTGGAAGGTATTCATGGAGCAGAAAGAATTCATTACGTCCACAGATCCGAAGAGGGACGTAAGAGAGCACCTAGGGAGAACAATTCAAGAGAATAGAACAAAATTAGCCAAACCAGATGTATGTACTTACTCGCCTAAACATCCAGAGAAGAGAAGTTCCTCATTTAGGCCGTGAGGTCGGACAGTGTGCAGTTCAAAAATCCAACGGGATTCAGACTGCAAAAGTTTGTTCCCAAGATGATCACAGCGGCCTGTGCCAAAGATTTTTTGTAAGCCAAAAGTTCGGAGTCCATTAGTAAGTCCCTGATGGAAGTCAAGAAAATGGGCTGCCACTGGTTTTAGGTATTAGTCACTGGCCCGAGCGCTAGCTGCTAAGTTAATGGTAGAAATATGACCCTGGATCCGTTTACGCAATTCCTGTGACGTTTGGCCAATGTACAATTTATTGCACGGACAGGCCAAAGCATAAATCACATTACGTGTCTTACAATTGATGTAGTTTTTTAGTGGAAAGATTTTATTCGTTGATGGATTAGTGAAGAAGTCCCTAGTAGGTATCATCATTATGCAAACATTGCACGCCCCACACGGAAAGGAGCCTTTAAGTCGAATACCTCTATTAAGTCTAATGGTTGGGCGTACAAAATGACTCCTAGTTAGTAAATCACTAAGATTGGGTGCACGTCTGGCAGACAAGGAGGGTGAGGGACCTATCAAACGGGCTACAAATCTATCATGGGTGAGAATATTCCAATGTGTTTGGAGCATAGATCTCACCTTGTTCCATCCGATGTTGTAATTTGTAACGAATCTGATTTTGCCATCCACAATCCTCCTTTTCGGAACCAAGAGATCAGCTTGTGTGGTGGCTTTCGCTCTTTCAAAAGCTTGTGATATCGTCTTTTTTGAATAACCACGATCTCTAAAACGAGAGGTAAGATCAAGAGCCTGTTTGCGAAAATCCTCATCGGAAGTACAGTTACGTCGTATCCGTAGGAATTGGCCCATTGGGATACCTCTACGTGTATGTAAAGGATGGAAACTGTCGAACCGTAGGAGACTATTAGTGGAGGTTGACTTACGATAAAGATCCGTTGTAAGATGTCCATTGGTCACTTTGATCCGTGTATCGAGAAAAACGGCTTCAGTCTGTGACATTGAAAAAGTTCAAAAGATATTCAATGAATTAATATTCAATTTTTCAATAAACTGATAACAGGCTGATTCCTACCCCGACCAGATGAAGATGATGTCATCTATGTAGCGTTTCCATAGAGTGACATGTTGTTTGAAGTCATCTGATGGAAATACCACTACTTCCTCCCACCAACCAAGGAAGAGGTTGGCTACGGCAGGGGCACATCTTGCGCCCATAGCCACGCCAGTGACTTGGCGAAAGTACTGCCAGTCAAAAATGAAAAAGTTGTGTGTTAGAACAAATCTCAAAAGATCGATCAAAATGGAGTCATGCATGCGATTTGAATCCCGTTGTTTGTCCAAGAACGTCGTGGCAGCATGGATGCCATCTTCATGCTGAATGTTCGAATAGAGAGATTCGACATCGCATGTGACAATCCAGTCTCCCTCAGTTAGTGAGATGTTTCTACACACCCGGATAAATTCACCAGTATCTTTAAGGTGAGAGGGTAGTGCATCGACAAAAGGATGCAAGAAAAAATCGAGATAAATACAAGCCTTCTCATTAAGACTGCCTATACTGGCCACAATTGGGCGTCCAGGAGGTTTGTTAAGACATTTATGCACCTTCGGTAAGAGGTAAAATGTTGGAGTAATAGGATGTTCTACAGTAAGAAACTTTTTCTCCTGACTAGTGATCGTCCCTGTTGTACACGCAGCGGAGAGAAGACGTTTAAGTTTTAAATTAAAGGTTACAGTGGGGTCAGATGGCAGTTTATTATAGAATCTCTGATCCTTTAGTTGTCTATTCACCTCCTCCAAGTACATACTAACTGGCCAGAGGACAACGTTCCCCCCCTTGTCAGCCTCTTTGATCAAAAATGAAGGATTGGAGCGTAAAGTTTGAAGGGCCCCTTGTTCAGTTCTTGATAGATTAGCCGCCCTCAAGGGGTTAGTTTGCATGGCGGAAATGTCACGTAGCATGAGGTCAAAAAATATTTTTACATTGGGTACAAGAGAGAGTGCAGGAGTTACCTTAGATCTTTTGGTATAAGGGAACCGTCGACGTCCTAAGCTCGTGTCATATTCTTCACTAAGGGCAAGTAAATCTCTCAGGACCGCTCTATCCTCTAGGGGCAGTTGTTCGGCTATTTCTGGTCTATGATGCACGATACTGAGAGTGATCCTTCTGCAAAAAATGTATAAATCTTTGACAAGAGTATATCAATTACCAAAAATTGGACAGCACTCCATCTTGCACATCAGGTTTTTCTTTATTGGCCCATGTGTACTGAACGTTTCGGTTCCTCAGGAACCTTCTTCCAGCAGTGTACAACTCACACATTGTGTTAGGTTTATATAGTGTGCCAGTCATTAGTGTTATTTACAGACAATTATCCATAAAGTGCATTATTACAATGGTTTCCAACCTTATATTATTGCCATAGATTATCAGGTATTTCCACCTCTTTGTTAAATATAAAGTGCTTTGTGCTAAATTAATATCGCTAATACAGTGCATCATATAAATACATTACTATCTAAAGTGCCTACAGGTGTTTTAAATACATTATAGTGTTTTAATTCATCAGACTCACCCATCACATGTACAAACACGTTACATCCCGGTGACCGGCGTCTTCCGGGTTCCCTGGGCATGCGCAGTAGACCACCAATCACCTCTGCGGCTGTCTCCCACCAATCCCGCTGCTGTACGTGCGATCATGTGTTATTGCAGCCAATCGCCGTTTGGCGCCTCCATAGCGCGTGCAGGATCGCTGCCCTATGACGCCACCTGCCCATACTCGGCTCTCCGTCCACCATTTTAAGTAAGGGCCGTTTTCAACAAAGGGGCTGGCACCGGTATATACTCTATGATACCGCTCCCTACTGTGCCCTTTTATGGCTATAATAATACCATTCTGTCTACTGGGTCTATGTACATAATTAGACCTTTGCACAATTCCCCTATATAGACTAGGGCCGATCACCGGGGGCTGAAACTATCAATTTCTCAGTATAATGCCAATTAGATTCTTTACATATATGGTGATTGGTGGGTTACTCACATGTCCCTGGGTAAAAATACATATTACCCCCCTCCTTCTACTCCTATACATGGATGGATGAGTCTTCAATTTTTCATCTTCATTTTCCATCTAAAATACAAAGATATAAAATTTTTTTTAAAAAAAATAGAAATATATTATTATTTCTCATACATACGGTTACATATATACCTCTATTTGACTGATACCATTAATTATGAGTTATCCAGAGTATACTTATAATTACAGTACGGGGCCTATCTTAAAATCTATATTTAGTCCCTGGGGTCTCAAGGTCTCCAATCTATGTATCCACTCAAGTTCTAATAATTTGAGTTTTTTCTCCCTATCGCCCCCTCTCCTTAGTGGTGGTACCCGGTCAATGATCCTAAACTTCAAATGCTTTTCACTATGTCCAGCTTCGGTGAAGTGTTTTGGTACAGGCAATTCCATGTTTTTCTTCCGTATCGTGTACCTGTGGTTATTGATACGTGTTTTTACATCTAATGTCGTCTCCCCCACATACCAAAGCCTGCAGGGGCACTCCAGAAGATATATCACGTAATCACTATCACATGTTAGGAAATGATTAACCTTATATTCTTTATTAGTTACTGGGTGCACGAATCTATTACCTTTAATCATATAGCAACAGTCCACACATGATAGGCAGGGATAACAGCCTGTTCTTCTTGTATTCATTAGGGTCAGCTGTGTGGCTTTCTTAAAGCTCCCTATATCTGAATGTACCATTTTGTTTTTAATGTTAACATTTTTCTTATACGCAATACGGGGAGGTAGTTTAAATTCCTCAACCTGAGGTAGACACCTTGTCAACATAGGCCAATGTCTTTTTATTACTCCAGCTACATCTTCACTCTCCTCACCATATAATGTAACAAAAGTGACTCTTTTTTCTTTACCAGGATTATCAATCCCACCTCTATCCTTCCTCTTCCCACCGATTTGTTCCATCTGTGTTCTCAACAACTTTTTTGGGTACCCTTTATTCTCAAATTTCTGAACTAGTTTTTCTAGGGATATTTGTTTCCCCTCCTCTGTTGTCTCAATTCTATTGACTCTCAACATTTGACTGTAAGGGATTGACCGCTTCATCCTTACTGGATGATTGCTCTCAAAGTGCAGCATATTATTCTTGTCAGTAGGTTTGACATATAATGATGTACTCAAATTCTGTCCATCCAAAGTGACTAGTACATCTAAAAACAGTATCTGACTTTCAGATTGAACTAGTGTGAATTTTATTGTTTTGTCTATAGTATTAAGATATTGGTGGAATTGTAGTAAGTCCTCTTTTGTTCCCTTCCACAGGAGGAAGACATCGTCTATGTACCTCCACCACACCAGTACATCTCTGTGGTGGTGGGATACATAGACGAGGTCCTCCTCCAGTACTGTCATGACAATGTTGGCATACGCTGGGGCCATATGCGCCCCCATAGCCGTTCCTTGTTGTTGTAAATAAAATTTGTCCCCAAACATGAAATAATTACATGTGAGCGCCAATGATAATAGCTCCAATATAAACTCCTTGCATTCATTTGAATAATTGGTCCCACATAACTTTTTTTCAACCGCCCTTATACCACTCTCATGGCTTATAGATGTATAGAGCGAAGTCACATCAAACGATGCCAAAATCACTTTCTCTGTTAATGTCACCTGATTCAATTTGCCTAGGAAGTCCCCAGTGTCCTTTACATATGAGGCTGCTTTTGCATTGCATTGCATTGCATTGCATTGAAGGAGCTTGTCCATGACGGCGACATAGTAGTAAAACCTGCGGATAAAGGGGGAGCAGTCGTCGTCATGGACAAGGCTCTATACATTGATGAAGTCATGAGGCAAGTTGGAGACAAAGAGGTTTATAGGCCACTCGATAATGATCCCAGAATTGTGATTCAAAGTAAAATTAATAAAGTATTAGATCAGGCCCTAGAAAGGGAGATCATAGATGATAGTCTACGTGAATACCTGGAGATGAAACACCCGATCACACCTGTACTGTACACAGTGCCGAAGGTGCACAAAGGATTGGATAACCCCCCAGGGAGACCCATTGTCTCAGGGGTGGATTCAGTGGTGAGTAAGATTGGTGTGTTCCTCGACAAGGTATTGGGTCCTTTAGCCGCAAAAGCAGCCTCATATGTAAAGGACACTGGGGACTTCCTAGGCAAATTGAATCAGGTGACATTAACAGAGAAAGTGATTTTGGCATCGTTTGATGTGACTTCGCTCTATACATCTATAAGCCATGAGAGTGGTATAAGGGCGGTTGAAAAAAAGTTATGTGGGACCAATTATTCAAATGAATGCAAGGAGTTTATATTGGAGCTACTATCATTGGCGCTCACATGTAATTATTTCATGTTTGGGGACAAATTTTATTTACAACAACAAGGAACGGCTATGGGGGCGCATATGGCCCCAGCGTATGCCAACATTGTCATGACAGTACTGGAGGAGGACCTCGTCTATGTATCCCACCACCACAGAGATGTACTGGTGTGGTGGAGGTACATAGACGATGTCTTCCTCCTGTGGAAGGGAACAAAAGAGGACTTACTACAATTCCACCAATATCTTAATACTATAGACAAAACAATAAAATTCACACTAGTTCAATCTGAAAGTCAGATACAGTTTTTAGATGTACTAGTCACTTTGGATGGACAGAATTTGAGTACATCATTATATGTCAAACCTACTGACAAGAATAATATGCTGCACTTTGAGAGCAATCATCCAGTAAGGATGAAGCGGTCAATCCCTTACAGTCAAATGTTGAGAGTCAATAGAATTGAGACAACAGAGGAGGGGAAACAAATATCCCTAGAAAAACTAGTTCAGAAATTTGAGAATAGAGGGTACCCAAAAAGTTGTTGAGAACACAGATGGAACAAATCGGTGGGAAGAGGAAGGATAGAGGTGGGATTGATAATCCTGGTAAAGAAAAAAGAGTCACTTTTGTTACATCATATGGTGAGGAGAGTGAAGATGTAGCTGGAGTAATAAAAAGACATTGGCCTATGTTGACAAGGTGTCTACCTCAGGTTGAGGAATTTAAACTACCTCCCCGTATTGCGTATAAGAAAAATGTTAACATTAAAAACAAAATGGTACATTCAGATATAGGGAGCTTTAAGAAAGCCACACAGCTGACCCTAATGAATACAAGAAGAACAGGCTGTTATCCCTGCCTATCATGTGTGGACTGTTCCTATATGATTAAAGGTAATAGATTCGTGCACCCAGTAACTAATAAAGAATATAAGGTTAATCATTTCCTAACATGTGATAGTGATTACGTGATATATCTTCTGGAGTGCCCCTGCAGGCTTTGGTATGTGGGGGAGACGACATTAGATGTAAAAACACGTATCAATAACCACAGGTACACGATACGGAAGAAAAACATGGAATTGCCTGTACCAAAACACTTCACCGAAGCTGGACATAGTGAAAAGCATTTGAAGTTTAGGATCATTGACCGGGTACCACCACTAAGGAGAGGGGGCGATAGGGAGAAAAAACTCAAATTATTAGAACTTGAGTGGATACATAGATTGGAGACCTTGAGACCCCAGGGACTAAATATAGATTTTAAGATAGGCCCCGTACTGTAATTATAAGTAATTATAAGTATACTCTGGATAACTCATAATTAATGGTATCAGTCAAATAGAGGTATATATGTAACCGTATGTATGAGAAATAATAATATATTTCTATTTTTTTAAAAAAAATTTTTTATATCTTTGTATTTTAGATGGAAAATGAAGATGAAAAATTGAAGACTCATCCATCCATGTATAGGAGTAGAAGGAGGGGGGTAATATGTATTTTTACCCAGGGACATGTGAGTAACCCACCAATCACCATATATGTAAAGAATCTAATTGGCATTATACTGAGAAATTGATAGTTTCAGCCCCCGGTGATCGGCCCTAGTCTATATAGGGGAATTGTGCAAAGGTCTAATTATGTACATAGACCCAGTAGACAGAATGGTATTATTATAGCCATAAAAGGGCACAGTAGGGAGCGGTATCATAGAGTATATACCGGTGCCAGCCCCTTTGTTGAAAACGGCCCTTACTTAAAATGGTGGACGGAGAGCCGAGTATGGGCAGGTGGCGTCATAGGGCAGCGATCCTGCACGCGCTATGGAGGCGCCAAACGGCGATTGGCTGCAATAACACATGATCGCACGTACAGCAGCGGGATTGGTGGGAGACAGCCGCAGAGGTGATTGGTGGTCTACTGCGCATGCCCAGGGAACCCGGAAGACGCCGGTCACCGGGATGTAACGTGTTTGTACATGTGATGGGTGAGTCTGATGAATTAAAACACTATAATGTATTTAAAACACCTGTAGGCACTTTAGATAGTAATGTATTTATATGATGCACTGTATTAGCGATATTAATTTAGCACAAAGCACTTTATATTTAACAAAGAGGTGGAAATACCTGATAATCTATGGCAATAATATAAGGTTGGAAACCATTGTAATAATGCACTTTATGGATAATTGTCTGTAAATAACACTAATGACTGGCACACTATATAAACCTAACACAATGTGTGAGTTGTACACTGCTGGAAGAAGGTTCCTGAGGAACCGAAACGTTCAGTACACATGGGCCAATAAAGAAAAACCTGATGTGCAAGATGGAGTGCTGTCCAATTTTTGGTAATTGATATACAGCTGAACACTGCTGGACGCTGCACCCGAGGTGAATTGTTCCTAGTGCTGCTTTCTTTTTTCACTGCTATATATTTGACAAGAGTAAATTTATCCACAGCATTAGTGGGGGAAAAGGAAAGGCCACGTTCCAACAATGAATATTCCAAACCAGAGAGTTGGTAATCGGACAGGTTAATTACCTGTAGTTTGTCCGAAGATGGTAAGATGGTATTGTTCGGATCTAATGATATTTCCTCCTGCCCGTGCGGGGATAGGGCGCTCCTGGGATTTTCAGTCTCGGTATGCGGGGACGTGTGCCCCCCTGGGGGCGGCCCGAGGAATCGATGAACTGCCGGACCCTGTCTCTTCTTCCCCTACCCCTGTTTCGTCCCCTCCCCCTTCTGGTCCGGTGTCGGTGTCGCTGCTCGTCTGCCCTAAAAAAGAGTCCGAAGACTCACTAACGGGGGCAATAGAGGAATTATTAGGCTCTGGTCCAGGTAGGGGGCGGGTGCAGGGTTGTTAGGGGTAGGCCTCGGTCTATGTGGTCCTTTACCACCTCTAGGGTTACCTTTGTGTCGCCAGAGAAAAGCTCTATCCTGTGCAAAATCCTGACGATCTCTATTGAACTTATGTTTTTTCTTAGAGATAATATCACTTTCGTATTTGTCAAGTATGTCTTGCAGGATAATGACGTCTGTGCTAGGTGGAGGTAAGGTTCTGACGTCATTTTGTAACCTGATACTTTAACCCCTTCAGGACCCAGCCTATTTTGACCCTAAAGACCTTGGCCTTTTTTGCAATTCTGACCAGTGTCCCTTTATGAGGTTATAACTCGGGAACGCTTCAACCGATCCTAGCGATTCTGAGATTGTTTTTTCGTGACATATTGGGCTTCATGCTAGTATTAAATTTAAGTCGATAATTTTTGCGTTTATTTGTGAAAAAATTAAAAATATGGCAAAAAGTTTGAAAATTTCACAATTTTCACATTTTTTTTTTTTTTTCTGATAAACAAGAGAGATATGTGACAGAAAAAAGTTATTAAATAATATTTCCCACATGTCTACTTCACATCAGCACAATTTTGGAAAAAAAAAATTTTTTTGTTAGGACGTTATAAGGGTTCAAAGTTCATGAGCAATTTTTCATTTTTCAACCAAAATTTACAAAACCATTTTTTTTAGTGACCACATCACATTTGAAGTCCTTTTGAGGGGTGTACATGACAGAAAACACCCAAAAGTGACACCATTCCAAAAACTGCACCCCTCAAGCTACTCAAAACTACATTCAAGAAGATTATTAACCCTTCAGGTGCTTCACAGGAACTAAAGCAAAGTGGAAACAAAAAATGGATATTTTAATTTTTTTATCAAAAATGTTCTTTTAGCCTCAATTCTTTCATTTTCACATGGGCAACAGGATAACATGGATCTTAAAATGTGTTGTGCAAATTCTCCCGAGTACATCGATACCTCATATGTGGTCATAAACCACTGTTTGGGTGCACAGCAGGGCTCAGAATGGAAGGAGCACAATTTGAATTTTGGAGCTAATTTTACATTCAAAAAGTGAAATTGCGCTCCTTCCCTTCTGACCCCTACCGTGCACCCAAACAGTGGTTTATGACCACATATGAGGTATCGGTGTACTCAGGAGAAATTGCCCAACAAATTTTAGGATGAATTTTATGCTGTTGCCATGTGAAAACGAAAAAATTTAGGCTAAAAGAAAATTTGTGTGAAAAAAAAAGTACTATTTCATTTTCACAGATCAATTTGTAAAGCACCTGGGGGTTCAATATGTTCACTACCCATCTAAATATGTTCCCTGGGGGGTATAGTTTCCAAAATGGGGTCACTTGTGGGGGAGCTCCAATGTTTAGGCACACAGGGGCTCTCCAAACGCGACATGGTGTCCGCTAACAATTTGAATAAAAATCAGCTCAAATTGTTAGCTGTAACCATGTTGTGTTTAGTGAGCCCCTGTGTGCCTAAACATTGGGGCTCCCCCACAAGTGACCCCATTTTGGAAACTAGACCCCCCAAGGAACGTATCTAGATGCATAGTAAGGACTTTGAACCCCAAGGTGCTTCACAAATTCATCCATAAAAATGAAAAAGCACTTTTTTTTTCCACAAAAATTTTCTTTTTTCATTATTATGGATCGATTTGTGAAGCACCTGGGGGTTGAAAGTGCTCACTATGCATCTAGATACGTTCCTTTGGGGGGGGTCTAGTTTCCAAAATGGGGTCACTTGTGGGGGAGCTCCAATGTGGAGACGCACAGGGGCTCTCCAAACGCGACATGGTGTCCGCTAACAATTTGAATGCAAAATGAGCTCAAATTGTTAGCGAACACCTAGTTGCGTTTGGAGAGCCCCTGTGCGTCTCCACATAGGAGCTCCTCCACAAGTGACCCCATTTTGGAAACTAGACCCCCAAAGGAACATATCTAGATGCATAGTGAGCACTTTCAATCCCCAGGTGCTTCACATATTAATCTGTAAAAATGAAAAAGTACTTTTTTTCCGCAAAAATCTTTTTTTTTCATTAATTTGTGAAGCACCTGGGGGTTCAATATGCTCACTACCCATCTAGATATGTTCCCTGGGGGGTCTAGTTTCCAAAATAGGGTCACTTGTGGGGGAGCTCCAATGTGGAGACGCACAGGGACCCTCCAAACGCGACATGGTGTCTGCTAACAATTTGAGCTGATTTTCCATTCAAATTGTTAGCGGACACCATGTCACGTTTGGAGAGCCCCTGTGTGCCTAAACATTGAAGCTCCCCCACAAGTGACCCCATTTTGGAAACTAGAGCCCCCAGGGAACTTATCTAGATGGGTGGTGAGCATTTTGAACCCCAGGTGCTTCACAAATTAATCCGTAAAAATGAAAAAGTACTTTTATTTCCACAAAAATTTTCTTTTTTCATTTTTACAGATTAATTTGTGAAGCACTGGGGCGTTCAAAATGCTCACCACCCATCTAGATAAGTTCCCTGGGGGGTATAGTTTCCAAAATGGGGTCACTTGTAGGGGAGCTCCAATGTTTAGGCACACAGGGGCTCTCCAAACGTGACATGGTGTCCGCTAACAATTTGAGTTGATTTTCCATTCAAATTGTTAGTGGACACCATGTCAGGTTTAGAGAGCCCCTGTGTGCCTAAACATTGGAGCTCCCCCACAAGTGACCTCATTTTGGAAACTAGACCCCCAGGGAACTTATTTAGATGCATAGTGAGCACTTTGAACCCCCAAGTGCTTCACAAATTGATCCGTAAAAATGAAAAAGTACTTTGTTTCCACAAAAAAAGTATTTTTTCATTTTTACGGATCAATTTGTGAAGCACCTGGGGGTTCAAAGTGCTCACTATGCATCTAGATACGTTCCTTGGGGGTCTAGTTTCCAAAATGGGGTGACTTGTGGGGGAGCTCCAATGTTTAGACACACAGGGGCTCTCCATACGCGACATGGTGTCTGCTAACAATTGGAACGGTTAGCGGACACCTTGTTGCGTATGGAGAGCCGCTGTGTGACTAAACATTAGAGCTCCCCCACAAGTGACCACATTTTGGAAACTAGACCCCCCAAGGAACATATCTAGATGCATAGTGAGCATTTTGAACCCCCAGGTGCTTCACAAATTGATCCGTAAAAATGAAAAAATACTTTTTTTGCGGAAAAAAAAAAGTACTTTTTTATTTTTATGGATCAATTTGTGAACTACTAGGGGGTTCAAGTGCTCACTATGCATCTAGATACGTTCCTTGGGGGGTGTAGTTTCCAAAATGGGGTCACTTGTGGGGGAGCTCCAATGTTTAGGCACACAGGGGCTCTCCATACGCGACATGGTGTCCGCTAACAATTGGAACGGTTAGCGGACACCATGTTGCGTATGGAGAGCCGCTGTGTGACTAAACATTAGAGCTCCCCCACAAGTGACCCCATTTTGGAAACTAGACCCCCCAAGGAAAGTATCTAGATGCATAGTGAGCACTTTGAACCCCCAGGTGCTTCACAAATTGATCCGTAAAAATGAAAAAATACTTTATTTGTGGAAAAAAAAAAGTACTGTTTTATTTTTATGGATCAATTTGTGAACTACTTGGGGGTTCAAGTGCTCACTATGCATCTAGATACGTTCCTTGGGGGGTGTAGTTTCCAAAATGGGGTCACTTGTGGGGGAGCTCCAATGTTTAGGCACACAGGGGCTCTCCATACGCGACATGGTGTCCGCTAACAATTCGAATTGTTAGCGGACTCCATGTCGCATATGGAGAACCCTGTGTGCCACTAGCATTGCCATCAGCACAAGGGCAACTGGAAGAGTTGGGGTACAGCACCAGAAAATGGCACCTGTAATGTGCTATTTTCTGTGGTGGCTGTGGGTTGCAATTTGCAGCGTGGGGGGCCACAACATTTGGGTCTCTCCACGATGAGGATTGCAGCCCCCCAACTGCCAAGTTGTACCTGGCTGGCATCCAAAAATAAGGCAAAACTCCTTGTCATTTTATTGGTAGAAGGAAAAAAAATGGCATGGGGCTCCGCCATATTTTTGGTCCAGCCAGGTACAACTTGGCAGCTACGGACTGCCACCAGCCCCCAGCTGCCTCGTCATACCTGGCTGGAACCAAAAATACAGCGAAGCCTATTTTTTTTTTATTTCTAGAATTATTTCTAGAAAAAAAATGACATAGGGCTCCGCCATATTTTTGGTCCAGCCAGGTACAACTAGGCAGCTGGGGGCTGGAATCCTCAGCATAGAGAGGCCCAAGCGTTCTGGGCCCCCCATGCTGAGAATTGCAGCCCGCAGCCGCCCCAGAAAATGGCGCATTCATTGAAGCGCCATTTTCTGGCGCTGTACCCACGCTCTTCCAGTTGCCCTGGTGCCGGTGGCTAACTGGGCAATAAAGGGGTTAATGCCAGCTTTTATTGGCAGCTGGCACTAAGCCCGAGATTCATAATATAGGGCCAATGTTAGACCCGCCATTAGGAATCTCTAGTACGGTAAATAGTCAATAAATACACACAGAGAAAAATCTTTTTATTTGAAAAAAAAACCAGACACAATTCGGACTCCATCTTTATTATAAAAAGATCCGACGTAGTCCACAACGAAGGTCCCACGACGCTCGATCTCCTCCGACGTAGTCCACAACGAAGATCCCACGACACTCGATCGCCACTGCTCAATCCAGAGACTGCAGCAAGGGATCAAGTGTCCTCTTCCTACAGCCTCTGGGGTCAGCGTTATGGTGCACTGTATGGCAATGATCTGTCATACAATTCACCAAGACAATGATCCCAGAGACCACAACAAGAGGACACTTGATCCCTTGTTGTAGTCTCTGGGATCAGCGTCATGGTGCACGGTATGGCAATGGTCTGTCATACCGTGCACAATGACGCTGATCCCAGAGACTACAAGAGAACACTTGATCCCTTGTTGTAGTCTCTGGGATCAGCATCATGGTGCACGGTATGGCAATGATCTGTCATACCATGCACCCGACGCTGATCCCAGAGACTACAACAAGAGATCAAGTGTCCTCTTGTTGTAGTCTCTGGGATCAGCGTCATGGTGCACAGTATGGCAATGATCTGTCATTCAGTGTACCATGATGCTGATCCCAGAGACTACAACAAGAGGACATTTGATCCCTTGTTGTAGTCTCTGGGATCAGCGTCGGGTGCACGGTATGACAGATCATTGCCATATCGTGCACCATGATGCTGATCCCAGAGACTACAACAAGGGATCAAGTGTCCTCTTGTTGTAGTCTCTGGGATCAGCGTCATGGTGCACAGTATGGCAATGATCTGTCATACCGTGCACAATGACGCTGATCCCAGAGACTACAAGAGGACACTTGGTCCCTTGTTGTAGTCTCTGGGATCAGCGTCCGGTGCACGGTATGACAGATCATTGCCATACCGTGCACCATGACGCTGATCCCAGAGACTACAACAAGAGATCAAGTGTTCCCTTGTTGTAGTCTCTGGAGATCGTTTCCATGACGATTGGATCCTCTAAGTGCTGTGATCCCTGAGATCACAGCACTTAGAGGGTTAACACAGCCAGGGCACAGCAATCACACAGATGCTGTGCCCTGGCTGTGACACCGCTCCTCTGCACACTCATCTCTATGCTGGGAGATGACTGTGCAGAGGAGCCGACAGAAGAAGGAGGACGCCGCAGGAAGAGGACAGCGCAGAGAAGACCCGGAGCAGACCGGAGGACAGAAGCAGAAGACCGAAGGAAAGAGGGAGAACAGCGGAGGACAGAGGAGAAGAAAGAAGACAGGTGAGGAAGAAGAGGGAGTGGGAAGAAGAGGGAGCGGGAAGAGAACGGGCGGAGGTGATCACCGCAGGCAGCGGTGGTCACAGGAGGCATGGGGAGGGATCGCAGGGCAGGGGAGACCACAGGGGGGGAGATCACCCACAGGGGGGAGCCCACAGGGGGGAGATCACCCACAGGGGGTTGCCCACAGGGGGGAGATCGGAGGGCAGGGGGCACATCGGCGGCCCGGGGCAGAGCGGAGGGCCAGGGAACGACGGCGGGAGGGAACTCATCGGCCACACCGCCCCCACATTTGATTAGAGAGAGACACTCTCCAATCAGATCTGAGGGGGGGTGACAAAGGGCCCCTTGTCCAGCCAATGCCTGATGCTGTCCAGCATCAGGCATTGACTGTATTGTAACATCTCACCAAGTTTCATTGGTGAGATATTACAATTACTCCGATTGGCAGTTTCACTTTCACTTCACTGCCAATCGGAGCGGTCCTAGCCCCGGGGGGGCTAAGCCACCCCCCCTAGGGTATAGTGCAGGTCCCTCCGTACCTGCGGCTCTATTAACCCCTTAGTGACCGCGGTTAATAGAGCCGCAGGACGGGAAACTGGCGAGGACGCAGCATATGCGTCCAAGGTCGGGAACGAACTTGTTTTGAGGACGCATATGCTGCGTCCTGGGTCGGGAAGGGGTTAAACATCATTTGCACGGCCAAAAATTTTACAGACAATATATAACTATTATGGTCCCTTTACACGCCGCCACAGGAAGGTAGAAACCGCCAGGCATCGGACACAATTGTTCCTTTTGCCTTGAAAAGACCGCAAAGTGGCGGCGTGTAATTCAGGAAGTTCCTTCCTGTGTCTTTGGATACCTGTGTTTGAGCCGTGCTCAAAACATGCAGGCATAATCCCTATGGTGGCGGCGTGTAATCCGGGCCCAGGCAAGGTTTTTGCGTGGCCTAGGGAAAACCCAGGGGCGTTCCACAGCGTCATGGTTACCACGCCCCATCAGCGATCATTGGTGGGGGCTACTGTGTAACAATTGGCTGTCCCTGTACAGGGCGGCATATTTAACGAGCTGACCAGTCACAATACACATTTGCAATAGTGTCATGTATTAGCCAGCCTTCCTGCGTCGGCTGGCCAATCATGAAGTTATTGCATTGTCCAATCACCGTACAAGCGTCACATAATACACAACTCTGTCATGCCTATGTAGTTACGGCGCACAATATGTACGCCCAGATTCACTTGTTGTAGCGGCGTGTAAATCAGGGAAGGTATTCCACAGAAGGTAACCTGCGGCACCCGTCGGCACTTCCGAGGAACGAAAATACCTTGTGTGGAGCACCTTGTGGCAGGCACCGTTAGCAACTGTTGAAAACGCGCGCGTGCACGTGCGGTGCCTGCCTGTTGCTGCCCTCTGTGGCGGCGTGTAAAGGTACCATTAGGGATCTAAGCAGACAGACATTCTCTCTTTGTTCTTATCTTTTCTGTCTGCTTAGATCCCTAATAGTTATATATTATCTTTGAAATTGTTGGCAGTTCTAATGATGTTTAAAGGATCAGGTTACCAAATGACCTCAGAACATTACCTCCACCCATCAAAGACGTCATGATCATGTGTTCTGTTAACGGCATCTATATAATATGTACCATTCACTGTGTACTGTAATATGTTGGTGCCCTGAGGAAGGAGCGAGGTGTAGCTCCAAAACATGTTGGAATAAAGCCAGGATTTTGACCATCATCTCCGACGAATTGTGTTTCTTCTACTGCATGTGCAGCACGGATCCAGAAAAACCCTTCTAGGGTCCATTGCTTTTAATAAAGTTGGGACATATTATTCCACTGCACACTTCATCAGGACTAGTATGCAGAATTGGGGGCCAAAATCATATACCCTCTCGTTAAACAAAAAAATAATAAAAATCGATGACTGCCAAAATATTAAGCAAAGTATATTTAACTGGTTACCAGCAAATGATGTACTGGTATGTCATATTTCCACTCCCTGTGTTTGCCAACAGATTGTGGTTTTGTTATTTAGCCATCGTGTGCTGTGAGTGGAGCGGAGCTGAGCCCTCGGCTGCTAAGCTGTTAAAATTCTGCTGTCCATCTCTACGAATGGCGCTTACAAGATGTGACTTAGGAGTTATGATGTTCTGACCACTCATCAGCTCTCACTCAGCAACACTGCGGGGTGCCATGGGGTTGCCATTACAGTTGGGGGTTTGCTGAAGATCCCTGAATTAGTCATATTGCTACTCCTTTGAAAGCCAGCTTATCTCTGACAATGAGATAATAATTCTTCGAATATACAGCAATACTTTTCTATTGCGGTTATAGTACAAGTGATCAGACAATCCTAATTTAAGTTGCCTAACATTATTTCAAAATACAGTGAAAGTAAAAATAGGCTTTGAAAAATATTAAGAAAAAAATACAAAAGTTTGAATTATCAAATTATCTTCCCCCCCCATTAAAAATAAAGAAATAAAAAAATAAAAATATATACATGAGTCTCCACATTTTTCAAAGTCCAATCTCTCAACATATACAGTCATATCCAAAAGAGTTGCACCCTTGAAATTGTTCTAGAAAATGAAATATTTCTCCTAGAAAATTATTGCAGTCACGTTTTGCCATACACATGTTTATTATCTTAATGTGAATTGAAAAAGACCTCCCAAAAAAGGCAAATTGTACATAATTTCACACAAACCCCAAAAATGGGTCAGACAAAAATGTTGGCACCTTTCCAAAATTGTGGGTAAACAACTTTGTTTCAGCCAGATGATGATTGTTCAACCTCACCTGTGGAAACCAGATAAAAAGGGGAAAAGTTGACTCAATCTTTGCATTGTGTGTAGTGCACCACACTAAGCAAGAAGAAGAGAAATAGAAGAAAACTGTCTGAGGACTTCAGAACCAAAATTGCTCAAAAATATCAAAAATCTCAAGGTTACAAGTCCATCTCCAGAGATCTTAATGTTCCTTTTTCCATGGGACCCAACATAAGACATTTACTACCCATAGCACTGTAGCCAATCTCCCTGGATAAGGACGGCAGAGAAAAATTGATGAAAGGTTGTGATACAGGATAATCTGGATGGTGGATAAGCAGCCTTAATCAGCTTGGAAAAGACAGTAAAAATGTATATTACAGCACAGAATCACAAATAAGTCTTTCTTTGAGGTAAAACATTTTTTAAAAACAGGCAGAGAAATCTTTTACCTCACAAAATTAATCAGGTATGATCCTCTGTTGTAATGTCTTTATACCATGCCATTACACAGTGCGTAGCAGAGACACATATATAAGATTATCTCAGCACAGGAACATTTTTTTTAAACTGATCCAATGGTGAAACTAATTATTATTCCAAAATATATTGATTAAATTAACTTTGTACACTGTAATGAGAAAGAAAACCAACTCCAGAATTTGGTTTTTCATGCCGCCACTACACAGCAAAAAAAAAAGTCAAGAAAAGGCAATAAAAACATCATGTCTACCAAAAATGTTACTAAGAAAACCAAAGACTGCAAAAAATAAGTCCTCAGACTGCTCCATTGACAGAAAATGGTAAACAAGACAAGTATTGGAAAATAACAACACAAGTACATTTTTTTCCACCACTTAAATTGAAAAAGAAACTGGACATGTTTGAAATTTCTATAATTGTACTGACCTAGAGAATCATATACAGGGTAATTTTAACTGTATAATGAATGCTGTAAAAACAAAACCCCAGAACAAGGTTTTTTTTATTAACAATTTTGCCATACATGGAATTTTTTTTACTACTTTTTAGTATGTGATGTGATAAAATGGATGATGTGAGTCTAAAGTACAACTCGTCCTTCAAAATACAAGCCTTATACATCTTTGTCGATGGAAAACTAATAAAGCTGTGCATCTTGGAAGAAGAGGAGGAATAAAACGAAAGAGAGAAAATGGAATATTTGCCGGTCAGGAAGAGGCTATTGTTTCCTATACACTTAAAAGTTACATCTGTCTGCAGCGGTTTGGACCAGATAACAAAAATACCAAGAGAAATGGCATGAAAAACACAGCAAAAGCAGTGCATAACTCCAACCCATCGAAGTAGACTTAGACCTTGTTGTGGTAGATAATCTGAATTTTTGTTTTACAAGCAGTAGTACAATCATGTAAATATACAGCCATTCATATTTATATACTAAATGAAATATATATATATGTATATACACTGCTCCAAAAAATTAAGGGAACACTTAAAAAACACAATGTAACTTCAAGTCAATCACTCTTCTGTGGAATCAACCTGTCCAGTTATGAAGAAACACTGATTTTGAATCAATTTATTTTGTTGTTGTGCAAATAGAAAAGGCAACAAGTAGAAATGATCGCCAATTAGCAATACACCCCCTATAAAAGAGTGGTTCTGCAGGTGGTGTCCATTTCTATGTTCTCACCTTTTTTGGCTGTTGTTTTGGTCAGTTTTGAATTTTGTCTTTGCTCTCACCGCTAGAGGTAGCATGAGGCGGTGTTTACAACCCACAAAAATTAGTCACATAGTGCAACTCATCCAGGATGGCACATTAAGGTGAGCTGTGGCATGAAGGGTACCTGTGTCTGTCAGCACAGTGTCCGGAGCATTGAGCAGATGCCAGGAGACAGCCCAGTTCACTAGTAGACATGGATGGAGCCGTAGGAGGGCTACAACATTAAGAGACTAAGGAGATAGAAAGATTTTCGGAAGTGTACATCCACAAAAGATCTGTGGTTAGTATTCCTCAATGTTTTTAATATCCTCCCTGCTGAGTTCCTTCAAGTGTTCCTAGAAGATTTCATGACAATTGGTCATACAGATACATGATTTGATTTTTATTTGCCTTTTCTTGATTCATTTTGCTTTTTGTTAATTGATTAGAAACTATTCACACTTTCATCATTCATCATCTTTCAGAACATTGCCAATTTTTATTATACAAAGATCTACAAAATGTGAAATTTACAAGTGTGACCCATTAGTAATACTTTTCCCTTGTCTTTAAACCATGTTAAGAATGTGTGGAATCATCCCCCCAGTAAAGTACATGAAGGCTGTGTAACATGAAGAGTTAAAGACATTTCAAAATGCATTGCTAATATATGATACTCACTTGTACATTTCACTTATTTTAGTTCTACGCAGAATGAAAATCGGCCGTGTTCTGAAAGATAATGTTAAACACATTTATCCAATTGAAATAAAGCAGAGGTGGTATTTTTGGAGAGTAGTACAAACAGCTAAATGTCCTCTAGTAAGATCGTCAAAAGATTTCTGGGCTTTCTTCCTTATCCCCTTGCTTTCTTTAAATTTTCCCATCCAACTCTTTTGTTCCTAATCTGCTTTTTTGGAGACCTTTATGCTCAATGAAGATGATAATGAAAATTCAGAAGCACTGACATAAATCCAGACTTTAATACATCCCAGACCCACAGAGAACGTATTTGAATTGGACATACCCTCGATTTCACATGGATAGTCATTGTATGGAGTCAAAATTCATTATCAGCAAACTCCAGGGTTTCTGAAAGCTTTTCTATGATGCTTTGTAATTGTATTTTACAACATCATTAATATCAAATGTCAAGTATGGATTATAGGAACAGGTATTCTCAACTAAATAAGTATAACAGTAATGAATACAACTGTAACGAATATAAATACTTCATCGCATTTCCGCAGCTTATCACTGTTTTGCCCAGTATAAGATTTTAATGTTATTGAGAAGTCTTACTGAGAAAGAAGAATTAAAATGTCACAAACCCTCAAGAGAAAGGTTTAAGGTGATGAATAGGACCACTGGAAGAGAGGTAGGCGGGTACGTCAATCATTATATTAGCAATACACCACATATCCACAACATAATTAATATTATAATTCCCTCTTTATTTCAGACCTGCACGAGGGCTACTGTACTCATAATTGCCTGGGGTGCAAATCCCCAGTGTATTGTGCTCATGTCTATTGTCCACCTTGAAACATGGAGATGCTTCTGAAATTGAATGTTTTAATCCATAATCATCAGAAAGAAGCTAAAGTCCTCTCAAAAGTAAGTAAACACTTGGTGTCAAACACTAACATTAGTGGAAAAATAAGATTTACCAGGGCTAGAAGTAGAAAGCAGCGATCATAGACAAAGTATAAAAATGAGAGAGAAAAATGATGGAGCTCATCAAGCTTATTATTAGAAGAAAGAATAAAAAGAAAACTTAGTTGATGAAGCACAATTTAAAGAGAGCCTCAAGCAGTCCTATGTGGCATATCAATCTTCCCTGCCTAACAGTCCCATAATATAGTTGTGCACATTAACAGATCTTTAGAAAAAGTATTTCTAAAGTCTGTGCTTGACATGCTAATTAAAGAATGGAAAAACAGGAGGGGCGCTCCAATATGTGATACCCGGTGGTCTAGTGGGGAGGGTGGGGGAGCTGATTAGCACACTAACCTTTCTTGGTTGTACCTCTTGTACAACCAGGTTCTCCAGCCTGCAGTGTTTTGTTGCACACCAAGCAGGCCCAGCGTTTCTGGAAAGGCTGTGGATCATGTGATGGTGATGTCACCACAGGTCCTGTAAGTTAAGGTCCTTCAGGCTTCTTCTCCCTTTGGTCTCCTCTTATGCAGCTCTGCCACTAATCCATTGTAAAGGGATAAAGATATGGAGGATTAAGAACAAAAATAGTGTATGCAGGTGCCAGAGAGAGGCCAAGCAGGAGGATATTGCTTTTGGGTGTTTAATAACAAGGCATTTTGGCGGTGGTTCCCACCTTCATCAGGTGACTAACCTGATGAAGGCGGGCACCACCGCTGAAACGCGTTGTGATTAAACACCATGAAGCAAAATCCTCCTGCTTGATCTTAAGTTGTCCGCACTTCCGTTTATATGCACAACTCTGATTCCAGGTGTATGCGTTACAGCTTCAAAAAGGCATAGCGCACATGATCATAAGTGCAGACAACTTCCACTCATTTGTAGTGAGCCTCTCTGAATCTAGGATGCATGAACCTGGTGTCAGATTAGCTCAATGCTGAGGGGAACAAAGCTGCACACTTGTGTGAGCTTTGAATGGCTCTGGCAAAGACACCACTTTTGTAAAGCATGTTATCACACCCACAAGGGCGTGATAACATGCTAAATGTGCCGACTAGTCAGGGAACTAACTCCCCCTTGACTAGTCAAAGCCCTAACTAGCATATCATAAAAGACATTAGAAAATCTTTTTCTAAAGAACTGTTTATGCAACTATGTGAAGGGACTGTGACTAGCCCAGGGTATGGGGACTTGGGTATCTGGGCCCTCTGCTGCGTTAGGGATGTCACTGGTGGCCTGCCCAGACCCGTGGTCCTGGTGGTCAACTAAAAAAGGGTAGTTGATGTGGGAATAAAAGTTTAATAGTTTATCGTGATGCCACCTGTGGTATTTGGTGACTGCACCAGTGCTGCGTAGGGCCTCCAGGGATTGTGGATGAGCAGCTAGATACTGAAGCTCCTCACAGGTGGAGCTGGATCCCTGGGGTGTTTGGTGATGATGATTAAGGATGGAGCAGGGATTTCGTCGGGCTGTAGGATAACGGGACAGTCTCTGTGGATGGCAGGGGCATGGGTAAGGAACTGATACACACACCACTGGTTGTCCTTTACCTTTTACTGGTGTTGATGCAGGTAAACGTCCAGAGCACTGCCAGGTGTTCAGGATGTACTTCTGGTTCTCCACACCGAGTGGGTATAAGGCCTTCTTGTCTCTTTCCCCGTGTGTGTGTGAAGCCCCTGCCCCGTGTGAAACTTGGCTGGCCTCCTCTGCTCCTTCTCTCCACCTGTTCTGTCAGCAGGGCACCCTCGATGGACTACAGCTGTTTCTCTCTCCGTGGTGCCTGGCTCCCTGGTGAGTGACTGTGCAGATGCCCGGGAGACTGAAGTCTCCATGGTATACCCGTGTTCTTTACTGGGCCAGGTGCTCTTCAGTAGACTCGAACTCCAGTGTCTGGTGTGCTATTTGGGTGAACCTAACGCTGGCTCCTCGGTTCCCACTTTGTTCTTTCTGTTCTGCTCACCTTCCGACCTCACTCTTGGGCCTTGCAGGACTACTCGACGCTGTTGAGGATAACTGGCTCGGGTCTAACGCAGCACCGACCACCAGTACGTCCTTACAGCTCTTGTAGCGTCTGCACACTCTAACTAACTCCACCCCCAGCACCAGTATTTATAGGGGATCTTGCCTAAAGGCAGCAAGTTGAGCTCCCCCTACTGTGCCGGGGATGGAAGGTGATGTTTGTGTTTGTATATGTGGCACCCCTATGGCTAGGCGCCACAGGGAGGTACTGCATCCCAAACAGAAGGTGTAGTGCCTCCGTAGTTATGGATTTGGGGTTTCCTTGTAGAGTCTGTCCTAAGCACCCATACACTAGCCCCTCCCTTAGCATAGGGGCCGTTTATTCAGTAGGTCCAGGGGGTGGAGCTTAGAGTAGAGAGGGAGACTTGAGTGACAGTTGAGCTAATTTTAGTCAGACAGTGCTGGGAAGGCAGCCAGAGAGGACGTGCCTGACAGCGTTCCTGACAGGAGGGCGCCTCTTAGAGAGAGGTGACCCAGGAACCGGAGGGGACAAACCAGGCCTGGTTTGAGCCAGCTGGGGACGTCCGGGGTCGACACCGGCATAACCGGAGCTGAGGCAATCAGTAGTCTATCCCTGGTTAGCGAACCAACAAACTGTGGGACCGACAGAAGGGAGCCATAGCACCACAGACTGTACCTTTACCTCAGTCCTATACTGGGTCCAGGAAACTTTAAGGAAAAGGACCGAATTCCAGTGGCGAGAGGATTAACGCAGGGAAGTCCCATCCGTACTAGTAAGGAACCGAACGCACTTAATTGTAGCAGACCAGTGGACTGGCGTGGGAGCTCTGCAGAGTGGTTAAAGAGAGTAAGGAGGAACACAGACCCCAAAAGCCATTAAAAGGGACCATCAACAGACTCTACAATCAGACTGTGACTGAAACTGTATCATCTACCCGGTACCAGTAAAGTGACGTTTGAGTTGAATTGGTGTCTGTGCTCCTTTCCTCCAGTGCCCAGAAGGCCTCAGCATCATCAAAGGGGTAAGAACTACAATTCCCCTCATCCAGCCCAGCTGCCCTGAGGTAAAGCTCCACCTGTAGGGAGCTGTACTACTCTGAGCTGTACCTCCATCACCTCAGTGGCCGGCTGCAGCGCTGGTATCCACATTCCCCATCCATCATCATCACCCTCACCATCCCCACCACTGAGGGAGTATTTACTGCAAATAGATGATCAAATGTTTTCATATTTGAATCATTAGGTTCAATTAATTATTCAAAAAATGTAATGTACAGCAAATTGACTCTTTGCGAATTGCAATACTGTAAAGCATCTACTTTTTCTAAAAACACTAACACTCTGAGTTCAAATAGAATTGTACAACTAGAGATGAGCGAACCTTTTGAAGTTTGGGTACAGTTTGGTTCGTCAAACAAACATATGTCCGCTGAATGGATCGGCGAACAGTTTGCCGAACTTCCAAAACCCATTCAAAGCAATGGGAAGCAAAATCAAGGGCATAGAAAACACCTTCAAATTGCCGAAAAGCTGCCAAACACAAGTCAAACTTTTGTGAGGTAGCGCCCCTGGAGAACACGCTTGGCAGCAGAATAACACCACTACAAGGGTTAACAGTGGATAAAGTGTCTAACGGTTTATTAAAAACGGCATAAAGCGGGAACAAAAGACACTCACATAATACCATGTTTACATCACCCATAACATAACCTTCACATCTTATCACAGGATATTCCATCATATTATTTACACTATATTTACATTTGCCATACATCTCTATGCTCTGGAGCACTTACCGCTCCTTTGGCGCTCCTGGCCGCCTAGCCGAATCTACCCTTCACATGTACATATAATACATTTTTCACACTTGGACACATCATAAGGTAGTTTTTCATACACCACTATGACTCCCACAGTTACATTACACATCCATCACACAAGGTAATTTGACATATGCCCTGTTGATCCATCATACAGGGTAGTTTTGTATACACCCAATATGATTCACACCTTTATCACCGGGACCATATCACGACCTCGCAGTTAGTCCCAATGACGGTTACGGCTGCCTGGCCTTCATTCACATGAGACAGCATACAAGACAGTTTTACATAAACCATTATGCTTTACACATGAACATGAACACCGGGCCCTTGAGCTGTCCTCGGTTTCCACATGACACATACACGGACTCCAGACCATCACAGGGCCCATACCCACATGCAACCACCATCCCTCATGGACATCAGCCTCTCAGGTCAGAGGGCAAGCGTCTCCGGCATGGAGAGCCAGTCTTCTCGCCTCACATTTTCACATCCTCACATCTTGCATCATCCGTCTAGTCTAGTTCCCATCTCCAGTCTGCCTCTCAAACAGACACCTGGCAGGTTAAGTCCTGCTCACCATACCCACCTGACACACCCACACCTGGGCTGTTAGGAATCAGCACACACTGCTCTCTCTCTTGGCCACTCATTGGTCTCATCAACCTCTCAGATCTTAACCCACTGTGCACCGGTTCAGTCTTACAGAACTCACACTCAGTGAAACAGGCTCATGTGAACAGGTATCTGTGCTGCAAGCCCATGTGATGCACCCCGGCCATGGGACCATGCCAGCGGTGCCCCAAACTGTTTTACAGTGCAGCCCCGCTGTTTTGGCACAGACATTATTTTCCTGCACTATTACTTAGCAAGCTTCAGCGCCACTGTTACCATGCTTCTGGGCCCACTCAGAAACCTCAGATATATTTACTGCTTCATCCTCCTCTGATTGGTTAATGACAGAGTTAGCCCTACCACCCTCTCTGCCGGAAGATGTGATTGGTTGCCAAAATGGTAACCAAACTGACGCCAGATTACTATAAAAATTAATAAATAATTAAAAAATTTGTGGCATCCCCATCAAATTTTAATAACAGCCAAGGTAAAGCTACCAGCTGTGGTCTTCAGGCTGCAGCTATCTGCTGTACCCTATTTGGCGAAGAAAAATAAGGGGTACCCCACTTTTTTTTTGTTTTAATTAATTAGACTTTTAAAGTTAAATACCTGGCTAAACATCCTTTGGTACAACATGAAAGGTAATAAAGGGTACCAGCTTACAATATATAGGGGGTGGGGCATTATATAGCTTTTTGATGTCTATCCAACTGTAAATATATATATTTTGTCTATTTTATGAATTGATCTAACTCTAATTTACATCCATCTATCCATCCACCCACCTACTTGAACAGCTGAAAAGTTGAGTAATCTTTAAAATGTTAAAAGATTTTAAAAACTTGAAAAAAATTAGCCACTGCTAATGGTAGTTCGAGTTGATACCAGCTGGGTAATGTTAGCTGGCAGCAAGGTCAGAGGTCAGTAATAAATATTTTATTGAAAAGATCAGCCTTTTTTTAATTAAATTTTATTTGTTGAAAGTCTCCCTTTCTGCCCAACTCCACCCTCAAAAAAGGATGTAAAAAATAATTAGAAACCCCACTCCAAAAAAAAATAAAACCCAAATAAATGCTGAATAAGGCTAGGGTCACACTTTAGGGCTGGATGTGATTTTCCATACGATTTTCACACTTTGTGTGAAAATCGCATGGAAAAACGCATCCATAGACCCCAATACAAAAAACGCATGCCCCAATGGCAAAAACACATGGCTAAAGTGCCATGCGATTTTGGCATGCATTTTTGGCTCAGCACCAAAAAAGTCTCACGTTTTTAGGTGCTTTTTCAAAAATGCATGCGCTTTTTTAACATGGGGCCCTATGGGTCATGCATGCAAAAATGCATGGCACTAAATTATACTATGCGTTTTCGCATGCGTTTTTTAAGGCTGCTCCTGACCTAACTACAAAAACGCAGCCCAAAATCGCAGGCTGTCAGGAACAACCTTAAAAAACGAATGCAAGTGTGACCCTAGCCTTAGTCATAGCATATGGGAGGAAAGATCAGTGACTGCATCCCTCATATGGTGGGACAGCAAGCACTGCCCGGCTCCCGGTAGTGTGACAAGCCGTGACTTCACTGAGGTTGTGTCAGGTTACACAGCAAGTAGCACGCAGCAGGGAATTCCGCTGTGACCTGAGATGTCAGTGGCATCAGTGCTTGTAACGTTAGCTATCTTATGAGAGTCGCGACATCGTGCCAAATGTAGCGGGTATGTTTTGCCGGTATCGTGAGAAAGTGCTTGTGGGAATGCAGCACAGTTTAAACATGCGGGATAGCTTCTGTGTGACCTCCCAAGCCTGAACTACAGTAATGTTTGTGACGGCACCAGTTGTCACTGTCTCACCAGTGCCTGCATGCCTGCTCTCATAGCACATGGGGAATGCTTTCTGTGAATGTGACCCCACCATATTGTTGTAAGACCCCATGCCCATGGTACTTAGTTTGATGCTTTTTTTGAAGCCCTGCACATTTTTTTTATAGGATGTAGTTACAAGAGAGTATACGGCTTTGAAAAGTTAAACCACCCTTATCATGGAGTACACAGGCAAACTGACCTGTACGCTAGAAAGGTTCATTGGATTCTGCGATTGGACACCAGTTTTCCTAAGGGACTTAGTTATAAAACTGTCTTAATGTATCATTATTGATGACTAGTGATGAGCGAGAGTATTCATTATTATTCGCTATTTGCACAGATAGTACGGTATTCTGTGGCTATTTATGTACTCGCCTCACAATATTCGGATGTCTAGTCTTGCAGTTTTGGCACCTCCTTTGCAGCCACTAAACATGCTGGGCTTTTTAACCAATCACAGTAAGGCCAGGGTCACAAATGCCCATCCACTTTTTAAAACCCTTAGAAAAGCGGATCCGTTTTTCTAAGGGTGCCAATAGTGTTCCCTTAGGTCTTAGTCATTTTTTCACCAAAAACGCATATGCGTTAACACATGGAGCCTATATGTACCATGCGTTAACGCATGAGTCTCCCATAGAGCCCCATGTTAAAAAAAATGCATGCGTTTTTTCTACAGCACCCCAAAAACGCTGCTAAGTAAGGCTAGGGTCACACATAGCGATCCGTTTTTGGAAGTGTTTTCCATGCCAAATCCGTTTTTCCTAGGCTGCTTTTTATGCCTCCTGTGCCCCTGAACCTACTGTCTTCAAAGGTGGAGCCTGATGATGATGAGACACAGTTGCCATCAGGTCAGTCTACAATGTCAACTAGGTATGAGATGGAAAATGAGGTGGTCGATGATGAGTCCACTGATCCAACCTGGACCGTTGGCACGCATAGCCATGACAGCAACACAGAGGAAGATGGATATGTAGCACCAAAACAGGGACTAAGTGGTCGTGGTTTGCCCAGAGTGAGAACTGGGTCAACTGTTTCCAAGAGCACCCCTGTTGTGGTCCAAGTAAGGGCAAGGGGGTGTTCAGCCGATGTGTGGAATGTTTATAGTGAAAGTCCTTTAGAGAAAAACATTGTAGTCTGTACATCTGCCATACCATGTTGAGCAACGCAAAGGCAACCTGAGCACCACCAGTGCGTGAAACCACATGGCATGGCAGCCAAGCACCCTAGTAGATGGAAGGTACCAAATGTGCGTCTGCAGGTCAAATCACTGTGATGTCGCCTGTGCTATGTCTGTCACGTCACCATCAGGCTTGGTGAGTGTTCTAGGCGGAGCCAGATTCCTTCGGCTAGGGGTGCCGCTATTAGGGGGCCCATGTCCTCATCGGGACCTGCTTCTTTGGTTCCTGTCTCTGCCGCTGGGCATCGACGTGTTCTTCCTGTGGATGATGCTGGTGACAGGAGAGAGGTCCCTGCTGAGGCATCTGGAGGGTGCCGGCTTCGTTCTTCTGTCAAAAGTGAGGTGTTTGGTACCAGTCATACATCACCATCTGGCCTAGTTGTAGGGGCGGTCCGGATGAGGTCATCAGGTTGTGAGCTCTGGCCTATGAGAGAACCGCACCCTTCAAATACCTTGGGGCCTGTCCTGCAAGCCGTCAGATATATTCTTGGTTTCCCAGTGATCTAGTTTGTGCTCTATTAAATTGACTGACCTTTGCCTGGATTTTGACCCTTCTACCGCCTGATGTTTTTGTACCTTGCTGCCCTCCTTGTTTTTACGCTACCTGCTGACTACGTTTTTGGATCCTGATTTTGTACCGACCTCCTAGTCTTGTCCCTTCCTGGCGACTTCCATGCTCTGGTCTGCTGCTCACCTATAGGCGGCTACCCCCTGAGCTCCGCTGTAATTCCAGATCCCTGTACAGGGGTAAAGGGTCTCGGAGTTCTCGGGCCGCTGCCTTACCAACTGCTCAGCCTTTGCAGTGGATGGTCATCACAATGTCCTTCTGAATCTGCAGTTCAGGAAGCAGGTGCTCATACCTCCTGCCCACAAACTGAGGTTGCTCACTCATAACAAACATCGACCACATCAACTTCCTCGTCCCAGCAAAGCGTCCAATTGTCTGTGCCTGAGTGCTTGGAAAGAAAGCATAAATATACAGCCACACACCCACAGGCACAAATAGTAAACTCGTACATTGCCAAATTGCTAGCTGTGGAGATGTTGTCGTTGAGAACACAGTCTTTCCGTGATCTCTTGGATGTAGCTACCCCAAGATACATTCTTCCCAGCTGCCACTATTTGCCCAGTGTGCCATCCCTGCATTACACAAGCACGAGTTAAACAATCTGAACTGTGCTCTCACCAATGCCATAACCGGGAAAGTACACCTAACAACAGGCACCTGGACAAGTTGTTGTGGACAGGGACTATACATTTCTGTCTTGGCACACTGAGTGAACCTGGTGGAGGGTGGGACAAAAGGCACAAAGTGAAGCAAAGCACAGCCTACCCATGCCAAGAATAGCTGGCCCAACTTCTGTCAGGGTTTCCGCCTCTTCATATTCCAGTTCCGCTCTCCCTTCCTCCTGCTCCTCATTTTCTGTAGAATTACCATCCCCATCACTGACAAGCTGGGAGCTGTGCAGCAGTGCATCAGCAAAGCACCAACACTCTCTAATGAAGCTGATCTGTTCAGGTAAGAAACCAAACACTGCAGAAGAGCTGTGGCAAACTTTAAATCAATAGAGTGATCAGTGGCTCTCCCTGTTGCACCTCCAACTCCGTCTGGTCATCTGTGACAATGGGCGTAACCTGGTGGTGGCTTTAAAGGTTGGCAAGATGGTATACATGCAATGCATGGCTCACGTGCTGGACCTAGTTGTTCAGAATTTTCTGAAAACTTACCCTGACTTGCTGAACCTCCTTGAGAAGGTGCGCTGTATTAGCACCCATTTCAGCCATTCTTCTAGGACTTTCGCTGCTCTTACAGCGCTGCAAAAGTCCTTGAATTTGCCAAGTCACCAACTTATTTGCGACCTGCCCACGTATTGGAAATCTACTTATCATATGTTGACGAGGATTAGTGAGCAGCAGAGGGCAGTAGCTGAATACCAGCTTCAACATGCCCATCAGATTGAGAGTCAGCCACCACACATAACAACTGTTGAGTGGGTGTGGATCACTGACATTTATGAGGTTCTTGAGAACTTGGACTACTGCACCAACCTCTTGAGCGATGATTAGGCTAATATCAGCGTAACCATCCCGCTGCTGTGTCTCTTGAAACTATCACTGCATAATCTCAAAGAAGAAGCTTTGAGTTGCCAGCATGTTGGTATAGAGACAGATTTCACAATGGGTGATACTACCCAGCCCAGCCTGTGGCAAAATTGGGCGATGAGGAGGAAGATGAGGAGGATAAGGAGGGAGAGGACTTGTTTTTCAGTGCTACTGAGGGGGCTCCTAATGCTACAGAGGATATGCCCAACCCGTCGAGCTTCATGTTTGTCCAGCCTGGATGGGCATGAGAGGAGGAGGTGGAGGAGGAGGAGAGTAAGCGTAAAGAGAAGATGGGTACCGGTCCTACTGTTGGGACACCGAAGATTTGCCATTTGCTAGCTTGGCCCACATGGCTCAGTTCATGTGTAACTGTCTTTGGCAGGACCCTCGACTAATACACATTTTACCCAACAACATATACTGGTTGGCCACCTTTCTCGATCCACCATGCAAGAAGAAATTTCCTTCTTCCTTTTGGAGTAACCAAAGAGTTTTACAATGGAATCCTTCAAGATTGCCGTTGTAGATCAGTTGCTGAAAACATCACCGTCAGACAATGCTGCTGGCAGAAGTACCCTCTCTTTTGAACACCAAGGGATAATGGAGAGAGACACGAACAGCAGGTCCAACAGAGGTGGGTGAAAAATGTACACAAATTGGGCAATTTTCAATAAACCAATACAACAGCAAGGGCTATCTGTGCCTGTAACAATGACAAGTATGGAAAAGTTGCAGAACATGGTCAAGGGGTACTTAAGTGACCATATGTGTGTCCCTTCTGATGCTTCAGTTCCCTTTAATTATTGTGTGTCCAAGCTGAACACTTAAACAAAGGGAAAATAGATACTAGAGTTTATGAGCTCTGAGGCACAAAGCAAAGGGAATATATTAGCAGATTCTCAAACCTTTTATTATTAGCTCCTAGTATGGGCCACAATGCGTTTCAATAGCACGCAGGCTATCTTCATCAGATATTATCACTAATAGGCGCACAAGTCTCTTAAGGGGGTGTCACACGCGTCAATGTCGTCAGTGAGATGATCGCTGACGACATTGACGGCTGATTGCTGGTGAGCTGTCACACAGACAGACTCACCAGCGATCAATTGACCAGAGACATCATGGAAACGATTTAAATATCGTTTCCATGATGTCTTGCTCCCCCTGCCAGCCTGCTGGAAGCGGGAGCAGGCTGGTCTCCAAGGTAAACTGCGGGTATCTAGGCAGCGCGCGCTGCCTAGATACCCGACGTGTACCTTAGTTACCAGCCTCCTCCGCTCACCGGCTGGTATCTAAGGTACACAGCGGGTAACTAGGGACCAGCGCGCGCTGCCTAGATACCCGACGTGTACCTTAGTTACCAGCCTCCTCCGCTCACCGGCTGGTATCTAAGGTACACAGCGGGTAACTAGGGACCCTAGTTACCCGCTGTGTACCTTAGATACCAGCCGGTGAGCGGAGGAGGCTGGTAACTAAGGTACACGTCGGGTATCTAGGCAGCGCGCGCTGCCTAGATACCCGCAGTTTACCTTGGATACCAGCTCCCAGCGCTTGTGAGAGGCGCTGGGAGCTGGAATATCGCTACTCCCGGTGTCACACGCAGCGATGCTGCGTGTCCACCGGGCGACAATCGCCAGGTTTTAGAGCAGGTTCTAAAACCTGGCGATCATCAACCAGCGATTTATCGCTGGTTGATTCAGTATGTCACACGCGTCAATATTGCTGCAACGTCACTCGCAGCCGAGATCGTGCAGACTCGCGTGTGACTCCCCCTTTAACGGAAAATGGAGACAGACTTACTCTGATTAAATTCAACAAGGACTGGCTATCTCCACAGTTTGTAATCCCTCCAGCAAGCCAACCTAAATAAAAAAAATGCTGATTCATGCTATTGCTGTTAACATCAACCCCCTCCCATAAAAATCCGTTTCCTTCCTTCGTCAGCCATGACTCAGCACACAGAGCTAATTTTTACAAACCCTGCACACATTGTGCAGTGGAGAAACTAGGACAATATTTCTATTTCAACCTAGCTACTATTTGTGATTGGAGGCCCTTGGGATTGTGTGTTTCTGCCTCTACCTTCACTCAGCCCATAGGGCTATTTTTACAAACTCTATGCACATTGTGCAGTGGACATACTAGGACAGTACTCCTACTCCAGCCTAGCTACTATTTGTGATTTGAGGCCCTTGGGATGGTGTCTTCCTGCATCAACCTTCACTCAGCACATACAGCTAATTTTTACAAATCCTATGCACAGTCTGCAGTGCACAATTCTGGAATATACAGTGTTCATACCAAACTAATATTTGTCATTGGAGGCCCTTGTCACAGGTTGTACCACATTGTGACTGAGATAGGGGATACATATTCAATAGAAATCTGCTGTCAGTTACTCTATCTGTCAAAAAACATGGCTGGCTTGCGCCACATTGTCACTGAGATAGGTGATATATATTCAATAGAAATTTTAATTCAATAGAAATATATACATTGTGGAAATGAAATTACTCCGCACAGTGCTGTGTCCGGATCCGTGATAATCACGGACCTGGACACAGAAATAGGTGACCTCCTGTGGGGCCTGTTCCTGTCCGTGGGATCCTACAAAAACTAGGATCCCATGGACAGAAAAAAAATCGTAATATGAAAGCACCCTTACACTCTACAAAAGAGAGAGACTTAGGTTAGGGTCACACTGGGTTATGGACCCACGTTTACAGTCAGTGCTGAAACCAGACAGCGTTAACGGCAAGCGCTGGCTGGAAACATGGGTCCATAGAAACCTGTGTTTACCTTAGTACCGCACAAAGAGCTGCTGGGCAGCCGCTTTTCCTCCGTGCACAGGAAACGCTGCCTGCAGCGTTTTCCTGTGTGCTCTTGAAAAGCGGCCATCCTGCAGCTCTTTGTGCGGTACTAAGGTAAACACAGGTTTCTATGGACCCACGTTTCCAGCCAGCGCTTGCCGTTAACGCTGTCCGGTTTCTGGCTGGCTGGAAACGTGGGTCAATAACCCAATGTGACTCTAGCCTAACTCAGTGACTCTGGAGATGGAAAACAACTCTGTCATACAAAGAGTGCTAAACTGGAAACCGGTGATCTCAGATAGCCCAGGTACTGACCGGAGAAAACGATTGATTGCAGTTTTTTATTACATAAAGTCTGCAATCAAATATTAAGTTGAGCATGCCAACAGTTTTAAAATTATGTCCAATTTGGCTTTTTTTTACTTCTTTTCTTTATTTTGTTTTAATACACAGAAAGGAAATAAACATGTGTATGACAAAACATGTGTAATTGCAATAATTTTCAGGGAGAATTACTTTATTTTCTGGAACAATGTCAATGCTCCTAACACTTTCGGCTACGACTGTAGCTGATCTTACCAGCCGTGTTAAAATCCTGATGTTGATAAATTATGTGGTAAGATTTTTCAGGCCTTGCCATGTTTGAATGAACCATGAACATATTTGGATATACTGCTTTTTTTTCACAGAACATATACATTATGTTAGAATGTTTTGCTAGCTTCCAGTAAGCTTGCGCTTTCAGCTGTAACAAGGTGGTCTGGGGACTGAGCAACTTAAGAACATCCAGTTCTCATTTTCTTCATAAAAAGTAAACCCCTGACAGTTGTTATAAAGACGAAATGAAGACCACAATTTAGTGTGAACCTGGCATACATGTAAAGAATACAAAAGCTAGTTGTTACGAATAATGAAGAGATACATGATATGCTTTGGACACATAAGTAGAATAGCTGCTGTTCTATTTCCCAGAAGCCCTTAGGATGAAATTATGTCATTCACGCCACAGTTGCAATTTCTTGGGCAACAAGATATGCAACTTTTGGTAACATAAAACAGCAGATGAAAAAGTAGAGGATTTTTAGTGACTGCATAAAACATGACTGTTAATAGAAAAAGTATGTGTTTTATTTTCTCATATTTATAGCACTGTGCATTGGACAGTTGTTAAAGAAAAACTCAGGCGTATAGATCAAATGTATATGGGGTTATTTAAGGTGAACCTAGTAATACAGAAGAAGTACTGTTCCTGAGCCTGTACTGCTTATTACCATTACACTGCATCTGCTTTACAATTTTATAGAAATTAGGAATATAAAGGAAATCTGTCACATTTATAAATGCTATTTACTGTGGTAATCTGGCAGGTAAATAGCACTTATATCAGTTTAAATCCTATATACCGTAGTTGGCTTGGTAGAGCAGCAATTACAAGGAGAAAATAAAATATTATTCTCCCTGCATCCACTCACTTGTATTCATCAGGGCAGTGCAGGGAGCAGCTATAGGCCTCGTGCACACGTTGAGTATTTGATGAGTTTTTTACCTCAGGATTTGTAGACAAAACCAGGAGTGAAGCAATCAGAGGAAAAGTCTAATAGAAACACCTGCGCCACTTCTGGATTTATCACCCACTCCTGGTTTTGGTTACAAATCCTGAGGTAAAAAACTCATCAAATACTCAGTGTGTGCACATGGCCATAGTTACCTCTCAGTATATAGTGAGCGTGGCTTTAAATACTCTCAGGCACATTGAATACCAGCCTATTCTGTACTGCCCTATTAAATCCACATATGCCCTGGCTATAAAAATAAGATAAACCTCTTCCATGATGAGGGATTGTGGCCTCATTCTTCCCCTTACATCCTGCATCACATCACTGTGCAGGTGATGCGATGGAGCAATGTCATTGTGCAGACCATAATCCTAAGGAAACCTGTGATATAAATTCGTAGACAATCAAAAGCACTAGGAAACTATTAAAAGAAATGCGGAACTAAGCAGATCACTACCAGCACTGGCCTTTTTGGCATTTCCTAGCATTGCCAATAGTCAGCATGAACATGCCTATAGGCCAGGTTCACACATACAAATCCGTTTTCGTCTTAAATCTGTTTTTGGGAACATTTTGGACTTTTTTTTTTCAAAGTCTAAAACCGCATGTGTGTAAAGTTCCAAAAAATGTCCAGGACCTCAGGGGACACTATTGGCACCTTTAGAAAAACTGATCAATTTTTCTAAAGGTTTAAAAAAGAGGATGGGCATATGTGACCCTGGCCATACCCCCATGACCTCTCCTATCCTTATCTATATCATCACATGTAGCAAAATTGAGCATTGCTGCTAGATAGAATGTCTCCAAGATACAGAACTATATGGAGCAACTTAGCGCTGCAACATTCATGTCACGCTTTACTTTCTCCTGTACAGGTCTCTGTAGGATTGAATTAGCTTTGTGCTTACATCTATATCTTATTTATAATGAAGTGAAACTTGCATACATACATTGTGTAGTTTACTTTTGTGCTCAAGTTTTTGTTTTAGAACTTTCAGACTTTTCCTTAGGAACATTGTGTCATGAGTCAGTAGGAGACTGGAGACAGCTAAGGAGCTGTGGATTTTAAACATGTTATTTTCCCTGTTGCCAGTTAATGGCTAGGGTCACATTTGCGGTTGGGATTGCAGATCCTCATCCGGTTTTGAGCTGTAAAAATGCTCAAAACAGGATCAGGATCCACAGCCCATAGGCGCCCATTATAAAACCAGATTGCACTTAATGCAATCCGGTTACCGCATTCCGGTTTCGCTGCCTGCATGAAAAATCATGCAGGCAAAGTTTTTCGGAGCGGTTTCTAAACCGCAGCAGGCTGCTATAATGGGCGCCTATGGGAGCCCTTCCAACTACCGCAAGGCACATGTGAATGCCTGCAGTTGCTGGATGCTTTATTCATCCCTGCTGCTGCGGGGATGGAATTAGGGTAAATCTGTTAAATATATATGGGCAAAATATCTCCAGGGAGTGTCCACCCTGCTGCTCAGGTCAGCTGTTCATTTGAAGTAGCGATGCTGGCCTGGCAGGGTTCATGTAAGTTCATGCTTGCCTGCATGAACTGACATGAACTTTCACACGCCAGGGTGCACAGCTCTGCTACATCTCTGGTGGAGGTTCTCTACCAGAGATGTAGCAGAGCTAAAGAAGAACTCTGGATTGGACTACGTCAGACGGAAGAGGATTTTTAAAAAATAAAGATGGAGTCCCTAAGTGTGGTTTTGTTTTTTCTTCAAATAAAAATAATTATTCTTGGTATTGTGTTTTTATTTAAACAATTTAATAGAAATTCATGGGGGGGCATGTCTAATATTGGCGTGACCCCATGGATTTTGAGCTTAGGGCCAGCTGATAAAAAAAAGCTGGCCCTAACCCCTTTATTACCCAGTGAGCCACCGCACCAGGGCCCTGGATGAGTTGGGTTCAGCGTCATAACATGGCGCTTCAATGGACGCTCCATTTTTTGGGGTGGCTGCGGGCTGCCCTTCACAGCAGGGGGTTGCCCAGAAGGCTTGGGCCTTCCTGCGCTGCAGATTCCAGCCCCCAGCTGCCTTGCTGGACCTGGCTGGACATAGAAATCGCGCGGAGTGACCATAGCCAATATCAGTTTCCTTACTTGAAGTCCTAGGTTATTTTGCAGCAGTGTGTGACCACATCCATTTCCCTTTAAGTAGGCACATGGTCCAACACTGGTTGTCGGTGATAGTCCATTCTTATCTGATCACCCAGTGGTGTGAATCTCATGAAGCTGCTGCTGCTGGAATCTTACTACTGGGTGCAGTCCTTTGTGTTGCTTTTGGGGCTGGCACCTGATACCTAGTACAGTGTAACCTTATTGTGTTTTCCTCTCAACCTGTGTGCTTTTTAGCTTTTAACAGGGTTGACTAAATGTCCATCCAATCCGTTTCCTATCTCTGGGCCCAGATCATGGTCATTCAGGGCCAGGTATCTGGCTCGATGCATAGGTATCTATCTAGGGTGGTCAGGGGAGCCAGGGGCCACTGTCAGGGGACCCCTGGCTCCCCTTCCCTAGATTTAGGGATTCCCTTCCTTGTCGTGGTATGCGAGGTACCTCCCATAACTCACATATACTTTGCAACTAATTAAAAATAAGGGAATCTATTACCAAATTTTTGCTACCTTCTCTGAGAGCAGCATAATGTAGGAAAAGAGAACCTGATTCCAACAAAATATGAGGCCCTTTTCACATCTGTGTGCTGGTGCGTTTTGCATGCATTGCGCTTGCATTAAGCTAGCGCATGTGCAAATGCAATGCAAAAGCATGCAAACGCAATTCAAGCACATTTGAAATGCATGTGTTTGTGCACCCATTATATCCTATGGGCGAACACAGTGGAACGCAGTGAAGCGCAACCCCAAACACAAGTGCAAAGTAGGGTTATGTCTGAATGCATTTGTTTGCTGTAGCTCACAGAAAACGTCTCCGGAGATGTTTTCTGTGCGCTACAGAAAATGCATGCGTTTAAACGCAACCCCACTTTGCACTTGGGTTTGGGGTTGCGTTTCAATGCGTTCCACTGTGTTCGCCCATAGGATATAATGGGTGCCCAAACGCATACATTTCAATTGTGCTTGAAATGCGTTTGCATGCTTTTGCATTGCATTTGCATGCGCTAACGCAATGCAAGTGCAATGCATGCAAAAAGCAGCAGCGCACAGATGTGGAGCTAACCTCACTTAGTTTACTGGGTGAAGCAGATGTGACACAATCAGAGTTCTTAGATGCAGCATGTAGCAGTGCTCTGAAAGCTAACCTGCCCACACCACGGTTTTCTGTGTACATTGTATTTTGACGGTGAGCGTGGTCACACCAGAGCTCGTATGAGCAGTAGTCAGGATGTAATAATCTGGTGATAAAACCTTCATTGTGTCAAAACAACAGCATGCTGTCCTGGGATTACAATGTAAATACCTGATGACAGATTCACTTTAAAAAAAAAAAAAAAAAAAAAAACTCAAGAGTGATCGATATAAATATTGATTTTGTGTTATGGAAGAACTGGTGGAAATATTTTTTCGCGAAACTAGCTATTGTTACGTAGCTGCACCATTACATTTATGGAGAGCATCCAGTGTAATATTGTTGGTATTCTCTGGCTGATCATGAAAGAGTTGAATGATAAGTATTTATTAAGTGTAAAGTTCAAGAACAATCAGGAACAAAATTGCTGCTCACCATCTGTTTAAAGAAAGAAGCCTTATATAGTTTTATTATTTCTCAAATTCATATTAATTCTAACACAATACATAGGCACAGGGACGCCATCAGGGCATCACTGCTCAGACTCCTGTTAGGGGGCTGGAGGTGAATTGGGCTAGGGCACCAGTGTAATTACTTAGCGCTTCAGTAACCTGGAGCCCTACTCCGTCCCCGGGCCCCACCGCCAAAGCAGAGGGGGCCAGACTGGCCGTCACTGACATCTTCATTGTTATCAGGCTCTTCGAGCTCTGTTGTGTGAATGCACCTAAAAGACTGTCATGCGTAGTACTAACAGAAAGTCAAAATGATTTGAAAAGGTGTGGTGAGTATGACAAGTGTATTGTCTGTCTGTTGTACACAGCACCACACTTTAAATACAGCAGCCATCTATTGTGTATACAATCAGCAGCGATCTACTGTGCATACGGCTAGCACAGTCTATTGTGTATACAGCCAGCAGCCATCTATTGTGTATACTGCCCTCAGACACTTACTGTGCATACGGCCAACAGCCATCTATTGTGCATACAGCCAACTGCTTTCTATTGGGTAAACGGCCAGAAGCTGTCCATTGTGCATGCGGTCAGCAGCCATCTATTGCGCATACAACCTGCAGCCATGTATTGTGCATATGGCCAACAGCCATCAATTGGGCATATGGCCCACAGCCATCTTTTCTGCATACAGCCAGCTGCCGTCTATTGTGGATACAGCAAGCAGTCATCTATTGTTTATATAGCCATAAGTCGACTATTGTGCATACAGCCAGCAGCGGTCTATTCTGCATACGGCCAGCAGCCGTCTATTGTGCATCTATTTGACATAGCAAGTAAAAGGTTTGCCGGACTGATTTGCACCTATTAACCATTTGTGCTGCTCAATATTTTTGATATATATATATATATATATATATATATACTGTGTATATAGTGAGGTAGTGCTTACTGAGTGTGTTGGGGGACACTCGCTTACTGGGCGAATCATACATACATCAACAGTTTTCTATTAACCCCTTCCAGACCCTTGGCCCACCCCCTGGGCCATGGAATGATCGGGCTCCTGCAGGTCGAGTGAGGGTGTCACTGACCTGTCACTCGGCCTGCAGGTACATGGGGAGTTGTACAACACCCCAGGGGGGGTCGATTTGCCCCCACCCCACCCCCCTGGCTACAGGCGCGGTGATTGGCACTCAAAAGTGAAAGTGAAAATCACCGCGCCTGTAATGCTTCCCTGCCTGCCGCTGCTATCCCTACCCTCCAATCTTCTCCCCTGTCATCCTCTAACTGTCCCCCTGCCCCCCACCTCTCTTTCCTGCCCCCTCTTCATCTTTCTTACCCCCCCGCTTCCTTTTCCTGCCGCCTGCTTCCTGTCCCTGCCGCCCGCTTCCTCTTCCTGCCGCCCGCCTCCTCCTGCCTGCCCCCGCTTCCTCCTGCCTGCCCCCGCTTCCTCCTAAGTGCCCCCCTACTTCTCCTGTCACCCCCCTCTTCCCCCTTCCTGCCCCCCCCGATCACCGGAGCGGCGATCGCCTCTCCCACTCACCCCTCCGGCGGCCGCTCTGTCTCCACTGCGTCCCGCTCCTCCTCCTCCTCTTCACCGCCTCCTGATCTGACAGCTCTGTGCCGGAGCTGCCAGATCACTTTCTACAGCTAGATCCTGAGGATCTAGCTGTAGAAAGTGATCTGACAGCTCTAGCACAGTGATCCACAGTGACCATTATGTGATCACTGTGGATCACTGTGCTGGATCTGTCAGATCACTTTCTACAGCTGGATCCTGAGGATCTAGCTGCAGGAAGTGATCTGACAGCTCCAGCACAGTGATCCACAGTGACCATTATGTGATCACTGTGGATCACTGTGCTGGATCTGTCAGATCACTTTCTACAGCTGGATCCTGAGGATCTAGCTGCAGGAAATGATCTGACAGCTCCAGCACAGTGATCCACAGTGACCATTATGTGATCACTGTGCTGGAGCTGTCAGATCACTTTCTGCAGCTGGATCCTGGGGATCGAGCTGCAGAAAGCAATCTGACAGCCCGGGCACACTGATGCACATAGTGGGTCTCTGCGCCCGGGCTTTTTGATCGCTGCTCTACAGCTCGATCTCCCTGCATGGGCATTGAGCTGCAGAAAGTGATCTGACACCCCGGGCGCAGTGACCCACTATGTGCATCACATGCGCCTGGGCTGCCAGATCGCTTTCCGCAACTCGATCCCCATGCAGGGGGATCGAGCTGCAGAAAGCAATCTGACAGCCTGGGCGCAGTGATGCACATAGTGGGTCACTGTGCCCAGGCTCTTAGATCGCTGCTCTGCAGCCCGATCTCCCTGCATGGGCATCGAGCTGCAGAAAGCGATCTGACAGCCCGGACGCAGTGATGCACATAGTGGGTCAATGCGCCTGTGCTGCCAGATCGCTTTCCGCAGCTCGATCCCCATACATGGGGATCGAGCTGCGGAAAGCGATCTGGCAGCCCAGGCTCAGTGATGCACATAGTGGGTCACTGCGCCCGGGGTGTCAGATCACTTTCTGCAGCTCGATCACCATGCTGGCGGATTGGGCTCCAGAGTAGCGATCTGAAAGCAAAGGTGATCGAACGGCGTGGGACCTTCGTTGTGGACTACGTCGGAGCGATCGGGCGTCGTGGGACCTTCGTTGTGGACTACGTTGGATCTTTTTATAATAAAGATGGAGTCCGAATTGTGTCTGTGTTTTTTTTTTCAAATAAAAAGATTTTTCTCTGTGTGTATTTATTGACTATTTACCGTACTAGAGATTCCTAATGGCGGGTCTAACATTGGCCCTATATTATGAATCTCGGGCTTAGTGCCAGCTGCCAATAAAAAGCTGGCATTAACCCCTTTATTACCCAGTTAGCCACTGGCACCAGGGCAACTGGAAGAGCGTGGGTACAGCGCCAGAAAATGGTGCTTCAATGAATGCGCCATTTTCTGGGGTGGCTGCGGGCTGCAATTCGCACCAGGGGGGGCCCAGAACGCTTGGGCCTCTCTATGCTGAGGATTCCATCCCCCAGCTGCCTAGTTGTACCTGGCTGGACCAAAAATATGGCGGAGCCCCACGTAATTTTTTTTCTAGAATTAGTTCTAGAGATTAAAAAAAAAAAAGGGCTTCGCTGTATTTTTGGTTCCAGCCAGGTATGACGAGGCAGCTGGGGGCTGGTGGCAGTCTGTAGCTGCCAAGTTGTACCTGGCTGGACCAAAAATATGGCGGAGCCCTATGTCATTTTTTTTCTAGAAATATTTCTAGAAATAAAAAAAAAAATAGGCTTCGCTTTATTTTTGGTTCCAGCCAGGTATGACGAGGCAGCTGGGGGCTGGTGGCAGTCTGTAGCTGCCAAGTTGTACCTGGCTGGACCAAAAATATGGCAGAGCCCCATGTCATTTTTTTTTTTTTAAATTCTACAAATAAAATGACATGGAACTTTGCCGTATTTTTGGTTGCCAGCCAGGTACAACTTGGCAGCTAGGGGGCTGGAATCCTCAGCATGGAGAGACCCAAATGTATTGGGTCCCCTATGCTGCGAATTGTAACTACTAGACTAGTATGTTTTTTCACAAAAAGTTTCTTTATTCATTTATACGTCTCAATTTGTGAAGCACATGGGGGTTCAAAGTGCTCACTGTGCATCTAGATATGTTCCCTGGGGGGTCTAGTTTCCAAAATGGGGTCACTTGTGGGGGATCTCAAATGTTTAGGCACACAGGGGCTCTCCATACGCGACCTGGTGTCCGCTAACAATTCCAATTGTTGGCAAACACCAGGTTGCGTATGGAGAGCCCCTGTGTGCCTAAACATTGGAGCTCCCCCACAAGTGACCCCATTTTGGAAACTAGACCCCCCAAGGAACCTATCTAAATGCATAGTGAGCACATTGAATCCCCAGGTGCTTCAGAAACTGAGCCATAATAAGGTAAAAATACTTTTTTTTCACACAAATTTTCTTTTTTAATTTGTACGGATCAATTTGTGAAGCACCTGGGGGTTCAAAGGGCTCACTATGAATCTAGTTATGTTCCCTGGGGGGTCTAGTTTCCAAAATGGGGTCACTTGTGCGGGAGCTCAAATGTTTAGGCACACAGGGGCTCTCCATACGCGACCTGATGTCCGCTAACAATTCCAATTGTTGGCAAACACCAGGTTGTGTATGGAGAGCCCCTGTGTGCCTAAACATTGGAGCTCCCCACAAGTGACCCCATTTTGGAAACTAGACCCCCCAAGGAACCTATCTAGATGCATAGTGAGCACTTTGAATCCCCAGGTGCTTCACAAACTGATCCGTAATAAGGTAAAAATACTTTTTTTTTCCCACAAATTTTCTTTTTTAATTTGTACGGATCAATTTGTGAAGCACCTGGGGGTTCAAAGGGCTCACTATGCATCTAGATATGTTCCCTGGGGGGTCTAGTTTCCAAAATGGGGTCACTTGTGGGGGAGCTCAAATGTTTAGGCACACAGGAGCTCTCCAAATGCGACATGGTGTCTGCTAACAATTTGAGCTGATTTTCCATTCAAATTGTTAGCGGACACCATGTCGCGTTTGGTGAGCCCCTGTGTGCCTAAACTTTAGAGCTCCCCCACAAGTGACCCCATTTTGGAAACTAGACCCCCCAAGGAACCTATCTAGATGCATAGTGAGCACTTTGAATCCCCAGGTGCTTCACAAACTGATCCGTAATAAGGTAAAAATACTTTTTTTCCCCACAAATTTTCTTTTTTAATTTGTACGGATCAATTTGTGAAGCACCTGGGGGTTCAAAGGGCTCACTATGCATCTAGATATGTTCCCTGGGGGGTCTAGTTTCCAAAATGGGGTCACTTGTGGGGGAGCCCCAATGTTTAGGCACACAGGAGCTCTCCAAATGCGACATGGTGTCCGCTAACAATTTGAGCTGATTTTCCATTCAAATTGTTAGCTGACACCATGTCGCGTTTGGTGAGCCCCTGTGTGCCTAAACTTTGGAGCTCCCCCACAAGTGACCCCATTTTGGAAACTAGACCCCCCAGGGAACTTATCTAGATGGGTGGTGAGCATATTGAACCCCCAGGTTCTTCACAAATTAATTCATGAAAATGAAAAAAACATTTTTGTGATAAAAAGATTACTTTTTAATTTTTACGGATCAATTTGTGAAGCACCTGCGGGTTCAAAGTGCTCACAATGCATCTAGATATGTTCCCTGGGGGGTCTAGTTTCCAAAATGGGGTCACTTGTGGTGGAGCCCCAATGTTTAGGCACACAGGGGCTCTCCAAATGCGATATGGTGTCCGCTAACAATTTGAGGTGATTTTCCATTCAAATTGTTAGCGGACACCATGTCGCGTTTGGAGAGCCCCTGTGTGCCTAAACTTTGGAGCTCCCCCACAAGTGACCCCATTTTGGAAACTAGACTCCCCAGGGAACTTCTCTAGATGGGCGGGTGAGCATATTGAACCCCCACATGCTTTACAAATTGATCTGTGAATATGGAAAAAGTACTTTTTTTTCACAAAAATGTTCTTTTAGCCTCAATTCTTTCATTTTCACATGGGTAACAGGATAAAATTTATCCTAAAATTTGTTGGGCAATTTCTCCTGAGTACACGATACCTCATATGTGGTCATAAACCACTGTTTTGACGCGCGGCAGGGCTCAGAAGTGAAGGAGCGCCATTTCACTTTTGGAATGGAAAATTAGCTCCAAAAGTCAAATTGCTCTCTTTCCCTTCAGAGCCCTGCCGTGCGCCCAAACGGTGGTTTATGATCACATATGTGGTATCGATATACTCAGGAGAAATTGCCCAACAAATTTTAGGATCCATTTTATCTTGTTGCCTATGTGAAAATGAAAAAATTGAGGATACAAGAACATTTTTGTTAGAAAAATTAAAATATCCATTTTTTTGTTTCCAATTTGCTTAGTTCCTGTGAAGCACCTGAAGGGTTAATAATCTTCTTGAATGTAGTTTTGAGTAGCTTGAGGGGTGCAGTTTTTGGAATGGTGTCACTTTTGGGTGTTTTCTGTCATGTAAACCCCTCAAAGGGACTTCAAATGGGATGTGGTCACTAAAAAAAATGGTTTTGTAAATTTTGGTGGAAAAATGAAAAATTGCTCATGAACTTTGAACCCTTATAACTTCCTAACAAAAATTTTTTTTTTTTCCAAAATTGTGCTGATGTAAAGTAGACATGTGGGAAATATTATTTCATAACTATTTTGTGTCACATAACTCTCTGGTTTACCAGAAGAAAAATTCAAAATTTGAAAATTGCAAAATTTTCAAACTTTTTGCCATATTTTTGATTTTTTCACAAATAAACGCAAAAATTATCGACCTAAATTTAATACTAACATGAAGCCCAATATGTCACGAAAAAACAATCTCAGAATCGCTAGGATCCGTTGAAGCGTTCCCGAGTTATAACCTCATAAACGGACACTGGTCAGAATTGCAAAAAATGGCAAGGTCATGAAGGGGTTAAAGTTAGTCCATCTGGTTTATTAAAAGACATAAACCTCTACAATGTCAACATAGCCAATAACCATAACCGTAGTTCACACAGTTAAGTGTACACAGCATATAGCCATTCACTTCAGCAAGTACATCTGCACAGTTATAAACTTACCTCAGTCAGCACACACAAAGTCTCACTCAGGGTTTACCAGCTCTTGAAGATTAGCAGGGTTTCAGACTGGCTCCTGCCAGTCTTGCTATTTACAATAATGAAAGGGTTACTCAGTAGGAGCGCAGATTCATTTAGGAGATAGGTGGAAATCTGGTCTAAACAACTTTAGTAACACAACGCGTTTCCACAACGGATAGTTGTCTTCCTCAGGTGGAAGGTGAAATCCACCTGAGGAAGTCAACTATCCATTTTTGGAAACGCATTGTGGTATTAAAGTTGTTTAGACCAGATTTCCACCCATCTCCTAAGTAAATCTGCGCTCCTACTGAGTAACCCTTTCTTTATTGCAAAACACTCTCACCCGTCGGGTGTGTGGTTATGGGAGCTGAGGTTTGCAGAGAAATCCCCAACAGAGGATGGTGTGGAGCCATAGAACCTGCGGTGACGTAGGAGCCCTGTGACGCGCTGATCATCTGATTTCACCCCACATGACGCGGAAGTGGAGGAGCAGCGTCGATCAGTGCGGGCATCAGGAGCACCCGGTAGAAGCTCTCACTTAGGTTGTGCGGAGGCGGCACAACCGGCACAGGTGAGAGTCCCACTGCACACCCCTCCTAACCACCCCAAAATAGCATACCGGGTCTCCTCTATGGGAGCACTTCCTGTCTCTTTTCTTTCATTGCAGTCTTGCCATTTAGGGGGTGGCACACTGGGATCACCCACCAGGTCCTTGCACTTGCTCTGTGTTGGTACCTGTCGTGAGTCCAGATCCACCAGGCCTCAGTTACTTCCCTGACCAGCTCCACTCTCAGACTGCTGGTCTGCTATGTGGTTCGCAAATAGGATGGGTGAAGGACCTTGCTTACATCACAGACCATGTGATCAGAAAGGTGTCGCACTATATCAGATGTGACACACCCTTGGGGAGGAACGTGGATTGTCAGTGCCACCCATCACTTCCTGACCATCGTGTACATCATATAGGTCTGTGGAACAATAAGTGCCAGCAAGCCATTTTGGATTTAGATTGCAGCAGACTACATTACCTCACAATATATATACTGGTTATTTGTCCTTCCTCATTCTTTCACCAGTTGTCTAGGATCTGTAGTAATTTTTCCAATTTGGGGGTCACAGCTCCAAGTTCTCCTATCACTACTGGAATCACTGTTGCCTTCACCTTCCACATCCTCTATTTTTATTCTTTGAGGTTCTGGTATTCCTCCAGTGTTTCATACTCCTTCTTACTTATATTAGGCTAGGGTCATACTTGTGGATTTTTTTTTTTTTTTTTAAACCTGATCCGATTTTGAGCTTTTAAAAAGCTCAAAACCGGAGCAGGAAACGCTTCTCATAGGAGCCTATTATAAAAACCGGATTACTTTACAAGCAATCTGGTTACCGCCTCCGGCTCTGCAGTCTGAGTGAAAAATCATGCAGGCTGCAGTCTTCGGAGCGGTTCTAAAGCCCGCAATGCGGTAACCAAATTGCTCAAGATGTGTTATCCTGAGCAATGCGGTTACCGTATATACTTTGCTTATCCCGGCTCCTTCCGGGATAAGCAAAGTTTTATCAGTGTTTAAAAAGAATACATTTTATTAATAACACAACCCTGCAAAATTGAATTTTTTGAAAAATACAAGAGAAGTTTTCACAGATTTTTATGTAATTTGGTGTGCTGATTACAAAAATGACCTCCATTTTTTTCCATCACGTAAGGATTTTTTATAAAACCAAGATTCATATTTTTGCTAAAATCCTATTTAAAAAGGAATTCTATCGAACAATTGTACATGTAATATCTGGCAACAGTGGTTTTTATCCATTTAAATTTATGTATAAACTAGCTGTAGTACCCGGCTACGCCTTGGTTAATAAATAACTGCTGTTAGCTATAACAAAATAGAATTTGAATATGTCATATTAATGACCTGTAGGAAAATAGAAGCTGAGCTGTGATTGGTTGCTATAGGCAGCCAGATAAATCTCCAGCCAATAGTAAACCCTCCCCCTGGCCGGGCAGTATATGTTACCTCACACATACACATAAAAGACAGCTCATGTGACTGACATCTGCCTTAATTCCCTATATGGTACATGTGTTGCACATTGGCTGTTTTTAATCAGATGTTTATTTTTGGAAATTAAACATACCAGTCTATGAGGCGAGTTGTGTGAGACGATTTGTGCACATCTGTGTCTGTCTGTGTGGTGTGTGAGTCCCTGGGGTGTGTGTGTCCCTGGGGTGTGTGTGTGTCCCAGTGGTGTGCATGTGTCCCTGTGGGGGGTCCCTGTGGTGTGTGTCCTTTTGGGGAGGAGGGGTGTCCCTGTGGTGTGTGTCCTTGTGGGGGGAGGGGTGTCTCTGTGGTGTGTGTCCATTCCTATGGGGTCTGTGTGTTCCTGTGGGGTGTGTGTCTCTGTGTCCCTGTGGGGTGTGTATGTGTGTATGTCCCTGTGGTGTGTGTGCCCCTGTGGGGTGAGGGCATGTGTCCCTATAGGGTGTGTATGTGTGTGTGTCCCTGTGTGGGGGGGGGGTGTCTGTGTGGTGTGTGTCCTTGTGGGGGGAGGGGTGTCTCTGTGGTGTGTGTCCATTCCTATGGGGTCTGTGTGTTCCTGTGGGGTGTGTGTGTGTGTGTGTGTGTCTCTGTGTCCCTGTGGAGTGTGTATGTGTGTATGTCCCTGTGGTGTGTGTCCCTGTGGGGTGAGTGCATGTGTCCTTATAGGGTGTGTATGTGTGTGTGTCCCTGTGGGGGGGGGTGTCTGTGTGGTGTGTGTCTCTATGTTGTGTGTGTCTCTTTGTGGTGTGTGTGTTTGTGTTCGGGTACGTGGTGAGTATCCAATGTTGGGGCTCCACCTTAGCTATTACTCTTTGTGTGCATGTGGTGTGTATACATGTCCCTGTGCGTGGTGAATATTCCATGTCAGGGCCCCACCTTAGTGACTATATGCTGGTATATGCTGTTAGTCTTTGGTGCTGTCATTAAGCCCCTCTCATTCACAACTGTCAACTGGTAACTGTCACTTTCTATCCATTATGTAGATAGGGCCAAAATTGTTTGGTGAATTGGAACGCGCAGGGTTAAAATTTCGCCTCACAACATAGCCTATGACGCCCCCGGGGTCCAGATGTGTGACTGTGCAAAATTTTGTGGCTGTAGCTGGCAGCTGTTGATTTTCCTCCCACCCATTTCCTTTTACTTTTTCCCCATTATGTAGATAGGGCCAAAATTGTTTGGTGAACTGGAACGCGCAGGGTTAAAATTTCGCCTCACAACATAGCCTATGACGCTCTCGGGGTCCAGATGTGTGACTGCAAAATTTTGTGGCTGTAGTTGCGACGGTGTAGATGCCAATCCCGGATATACATACATACACACATAGATACATACACACATACACACATTCAGCTTTATATATTAGATATACAGAGGCCCCCCTTGCTGGCACACGGCCCCCCCATCGGTATACAGAGGCCCCCCTGCTGGCACACGGCCCCCCCATCGGTATACAGAGGCCTCCTGCTGGCACACGGCCCCACCTTCTGTATACAGAGGCCCTCTGCCTCAGCATTGATCTCACTCTCCGATGTCCGCAGGCACCCGGGGTCCTCCGTCCACTCTCCTCGCTGTATGCCGGGTTTGCTGAGAGCGGCGCCACAGGGATGACGTCATCACTGCGCCCGGCGGTCACATGTAGAACCTGCCGGCATACAGCAAGGAGAGCGGACGGAGGACCCCGGGTGCCTGTAGACATCGGAGGGTGAGATCCATGCGGAGGCAGGGGGCCTCTGTATACCGAAGGGGGGGGCTGTGTGCCAGCAGGGGGGCTCTGTATACCGATGGGGGGGCCGTGTGCCAGCAGGGGGCCTCTGTATACCGATGGGGGGGCCGTGTGCCAGCAGGGGGGGCCTCTGTATATTTATGCATAAATTTTAATGGATAAAAACCACTGTTGCCAGATATTACATGTACAATTGTTAGACAGAATTCCTTTTTAAATAGGATTTTAGCAAAAATATCGATCTTGGTGTTACAAAAAATCCTTACGTGATGGAAAAAATTGGAGGTCATTTTCGTAATCAGCACACCAAATTACATAAAAATCAGTGAAAGCTTCTCTTGTATTTTTTTAATCGCAGGCCTGTGTATAATTGTGGCTATAATGTCTCTGGGGGGTGCCCACCGCCATTAGAGACATACCACCCACTCAGGTGGGCATATAATGATTTAATTGCTGATGTACAGTAGCCGTCTCCTGTCGGCTCTGTACATTTTTATGAATGAAGCCTCCGGCTCCCCTGTGAGCAGTGCGCATACTATACTTAATGTAGGTATAATATGTGCGCTGTCCAGGGTCCTGAAGGCTTATACAATGGATCTATGGCGCTACGCAGCCCATAGATCTACTGTAAATGCCTGCAGATCCAAGACAGTGCACATAATACACATACATTAGGTATGGTATGAGCGCTGCTCACAGGGGAGCAGGAGACTTCATTCATAAAAATGTACAGAGCCGACAGGAGACGGCTACTGTACATCAGCAATTATATCATTATATGCCCACCTGAGTGGGTGGTATGTCTATAAGGGGGGTGGGCACCCACTAGAGACATTATGGCCACAATTATTAATAAAATATATTCTTTTTAAACGCTGATAACAGTTTGCTCATCCCTGCGGCACCTACTGTACGGTAACCGGATTGCTCAGGATTACACATCCTGAGCATTCCGGTTACCGCATTGCGGTTCCCTCCACACATTTTTGTTGAATTCGGATCTGGATGCGCTGAACACAATTCTACTTTACAGTGTGATCCTAGCCTTACTGTTATTTGGCACTGCCACATCTATTATCATTGCTGTCTTCTTATCCTTGTCTAATATCACGATATCTGGTTGGTTAAACAACACCTACTTATCCGTCTGGAACTTGAGGTCACACAGGATTTTAGCCCTTTCATTGTCCACCACTTTTTCTGGGGTCTTCTACATGGACTTAGGCTAGGGTCACAGTTGCATTTTTCACAAGCGTTTTTGGAGACCTGCGTTTTCAAAAATGCATGTAAAAAACGCACCCATAGGCCCCCATGTTAAAAAACGCATGCCCTAATAGCAAAAAAGCATGTGTGACAGTACCATGCGTTTTTGGTGCATTTCCAAAAACGCATGCGTTTTTTAATATGGGGCCTTATGGGAAACGCATGCAAAAACGCATGTATAATTAGTGCCATTCAAAAACGCATGCGTTTTTTTAACATGGGCTCCTATGGAAAACGCATGCGTTTTTGAATGGCACTAAATGGTACTAATTGTACATGCATTTTTGCATGCGTTTTCCATAGGGGCCCATGTTATAAAAACGCATGCGTTTTTCAAACGCATCAAAAAATAGTGCATGCACTATTTTTTGGTGCAGATTTAAAAACGCAGCCAATAACGCAGGGAGCCATCACACACCTTAAAAAACTCATGCTGACATGACAAAACGCATGTTAACACGCATGAGTTTTTAAAAGGCACTAAAAAACGCATGTCAACTGTGACCCCAGCCTTACTGGGACTTAGCCCATATGTTATACAGATGTTCCTGTATACAATTCCTGCAACTTGGTTGTGGCGTTTGGTGTAAACTGATCCTGATTGCATTTTGCATCCTGCCACTATGTGTTGGACTCTTTCCAAGGTTTCTTTACATAGTCTTCAACTTTGGTCTTGTTTTGTATGGTAGATCCCTGCTTCTACAGCTCTGGTACTTAGCACCTGCTCCATTTTCTGTTGTAGTACATTTCATGCAGTGACTTGTCTTGCCATGGCACCTCATGTTTCTGTTCTTCCTTTCAGGACTGTTGCTGTTGTTGCTGTGTTAGGCTAGGGCAACACTTGGGAGCCTGCATCCATTTACTGGATCCATTAATGGATCCGTTTTTGGCATGTGCGTTCATATGCTATTTCTGCAGTATTGTGTGGTGAATAAAAATGGATGCGTTAGTGAATGGGACCTGTATGTAGCATCCGTTAATGGATGCGTTAACGCATAGGTATTATTTTTGTTTCAAAAAATGATTTTTTTGGTGTGGTTTTTGTTTAGCCAATAAAAGGGCCTGATTCTGGGAGGGGTGTGGCCACTATCCATTTTTGATGGTGTGACAGCTCCATTTCAAATAATGGCAGATGTCAGTGTTGTGTTGCCTATGCGATACCTGTTGCAACGTCGGCAGGAGGAAAGGACACATGGCAGACTGAGACGGGTCTGGGTCCATGCTGTAAATGAGCTGTGTCCACAATACGGAGCGTTCCATGTCCTGTTCAATTAATTGCGGCATTATCCTCCAAAGTTCCAAAGGTTCCTGCGGATGAATTACTGGCCCTTGTGCAGGACGACATAATGTGGCAGGATCGTCTTGTCGACCTGCAATCACTCCTGCAGAATGATTGTTGGTGACACTGAGGTAGGTGTGACATGTTTATGACATACGTACCAAGGCTAATGATTGACATAGAGACCACTGTAATTTTGCATGTTTCCCACTATGAGACGCTTCAACATATCAAAGTGTGCTAACGACTGTTTGCATAGCCAATGTTGTTATCCATGTTTTTCTTTTCCTTTTGGTTTGTGTTGGGTGCTTATGACTACAAACCCTGCCTCAACACGCACCGACAATGCTAAACCATGATGTGTGTAGCCCTCATTGGTCATTTATGGTACCTTTACACGCCGCTATGACAGGATGGATACAACCCGCTACAGGCTACAAATGTAGCTTGTAGCGTCAATATTGCCCGTAGTAGCGGCGTGTGAAAACGGGACGAGACAGCCGGCAACAGATAAATCTGTTTCCGAGCACTGCTCGAAAACAGATGGCTACAAAGCCGATTGTAGCGAGCTGTATCGGCGTGTAAAGAACCCACAGAAGGGAACACTGGACACCCGGCGATGTAGCTGCAATGTAGCTAAGGCGTGACCCAGGCTCCGTGTTACCGCGCCCCATCTGCGATCATTGGTGGAAGATGCTGCGTTACGATTGGCCCTTGCCTCACAGCCCTCCATCTTGGATGAGCTGTCCCTTCAGCACTACACATATGCACCGTATGCACGATCATATAGTAGTACAATTACGCGGACACAGACTTGAAAGAAAATTAGCAAATACCTCATGATATTCATACAGTGTGCACATCCTCTCAACACATGATAACGAATAATGCTGTACACAGCGCACAAGTGTGTGTTACGTACCGCTCTGGCTTATTGTACAGCAGCTACCGTAGAAGTGTTCCTTGTGTGGCACAGCGCGCAGCGCGCACACAGATGCACACAAACCCATACCACATCGAAAGTTAGTACTCAGCACACAGATCATAGGCGTGTTGTACGCACTGCACTGTGGGTGTCCTGTAGTAGGTGCCGCATAAGTGTGTCGGCCGTGTCACTGCGCGTTGGGCTACTTCAAAAAGTGCGTGACCCCGACAGTGGCCGTAATGACGTCATGACGTTGGTTTCATTTTCACTCTGCCTGCAAGGTGCCAGCCCCGCCTCTGCACACACATTAGCAGTCATGGCAGCCGTTCACCGCGCTGCAACGTGGGGGATGGCGGAGCTGATCATCCTCATTGATCAGTGTGACCGTCATGACTATTGGGGCCACCATCACCACCGGCACCCCAGGTTGCGCAATCGGCGCACCGTTCGGCGCATCCAGCGGTCCCTGGTCCGCCAACTGGGGGTAGGGAGGACAGTCAAAGCGATCCAGAAAAAGATCGCGGACTTAAAACAAAAGTGCCCGGGTCGCATACTGGACATCCGTGCCAGGATTGCCATGCTGCGTGGTGAGTAATAGTTGGCCCAAAACACACACCGCCACATGTGCATGTCCCACAATACACTAAAATGGATGGTAACATATGACCAGGGACAGTGTGGCCTACACAATCAAACACATCTTCACAGTGTTGTGGTCCTCCAGTCAGCGCAAAAAAAATTTTTACACGCACAGTACATGCATATAACATGAGTGTATGCATCCAGCATCACCTGGTTGATGCTAAGTTAGCCGTCAGATACATAGCCACACAAGCTATATGTAGGGGAACAATGTGTAGGTACGAATTTATAACGTGTTTTGTTTTTTAATTTAAAAATAGATGCCGATTCGTCATCTGAAGAAGGGCACCATGCCCCACCCCCAGGTGGCCCACCCACAACACCGCCACATCAGGCTGAAGTGCCACCCTTGGCCCCAAGCTCCACACCTTCCCAGGGCCTCAGGAGCCAGACCTGCCCTCACCTACTGGGACAGAGGACCTGGAGGAGCTGTCACCACCTGCAAGGCTGCTGGAGTGTGACGAGCTGTCCTCATCTGGTTGGCTGGAGGAGGACGACATCACCTCCCCACAGGAGGCCGAGGAGCTGGAAGCACCTGGCGGGCCAGAGGAGGGTTTGCCCCGTAGCCCAGGACCCCTTTTGCCCCTAAACCACGTAATGTGGCCACGGAGCCCCAGCCCGGGAGTAGCACCACTCCCACTGTCTCCAGCTCAGTGGCGAGTCCTGGGGTGACCATGTCCCCACACAGTGACTATGGTGGTAAGTGTGTTATGTTGCCACATACACCCTGCACACTGTTCCTTAAATTATATCTTGGACAACAAGATTTCTCTAAACATAGTTAAGAATGTTGTTTAACCATTTCTGCAGATGGTGAACGTGTGGGGGCATCAGGATGGAGCTTGAGGCTATCTCTCTCCCCGTCTGATGGTGATGTGGAGTCGGAGGAACAGGGTAAGGGGATGCTTGTGGCCAGTCCTGACTAGCCATCACCAGCGACTGCTGTGTACTAAAGTGTGTGTTTACTCCCAATACAGGTGCCCCTACCATGGAGGCAATCATCCTTGCCCATCAGGCGTTTGTCGGCCGCATGACCAGGGCTTTACAGCGTGGCCTGCAGGACCTTGCCCGGATGGGTGAAATGCTGGAGGCCCTACGGCCAGAACATGGATCACAGCCATGAAGTTCGTGGCTGCAATTTATTCTGGCCAAACATGGCCCCAAAAACTGTTATCCTAGTTGGACCCTAAAATTTACACACCTTGCCTTGTTGGCTTGAAAATGTGATAATGTTTGTTTTTGTTTTTGCCCCCGTTGGGCTCTTTTCTTATAGTGTCCCACATTGGGACCATCACGAGTGTGGACTGCCTAGCCCTATCTGGCCTAAGCATTCTGTGTATTGTGCCAAATGGCTGTGACACATGTATGTTTTCAATACAATGCTGGTGTAAGTGTTTTGTACGCTCCTTCATGTGACCTTACTAATATTTGGTGCCTAAACCTCACCATGAGGTAACTATGTTAGCCACATCACCACATCCCTTTGTGAAAGTGCAAACACATTACAAAGGAACCGATGGTGGTCCTGCTCTGAGGGCATTGGGCCATATTGTGTGGCTTTGGTAAAGCTATATTGGGCACACTACCATTCACCCACGCTCACCCCCACAATCCTTAATCCTAAAGAAATACACAATTGTTTTCCAAAAAAAATTTATTTCCAGCCGGAAAAAAACAAAAACATACAAAAATAATATGCTGTAATCCAGCCAACGTAATTTTTTAAATGTCCAAAAGGAAAAAAAAAGAAAAGAACAAGCAACTAGGAGATTGCTCCAAATTATAAAGTCCAGACTGCCAATTCTGTGCATTGGCTACTAGTGTCCAACTTCTTCATCCTCTGTCGGCTCTGACAATGCCGGCTCCCCCCTCCTCTCATGGCAGCCCCGACCTGCCCGAGAGCGTCTTGATGTACGACGACGTGTTGGGGGGGGATTGGGTGTCTGTGGCGGGGCCGGTCTTCTCACGGGCCGGGATGGGGCGGCTGGGGAAAGGGGCCACAAGTTATGTGGCATAGGGGGGGGGATGTGGCATCCCCATTGAAGGGCCCCATCCTCGGCAGCATCAGCGGCAGTGCTGAAGACCCGCTGAAGGATCTGTTTTTGGAGCGGCTCCATCCTTCGCAACCTGTCGCTCATGTAGAGGGCGTAGCTGTCGATGTGGGTCCGCTGTTCGCTCAGCAGCACGCGTCGGGCCCAGGTGCCCAGCTCCGTCTCAGGTGGTGCTGGCCGTCTGCGGCGACGGATCCCGGAGCTGGGCCCTGGGACCGGACCCACATCACTCGCCGCGCCCTCCTGCTCAGCCCCAGATGTCATTGGCTGAGCATCATCAGCGACAGATTGCTCCGCAATGGAGCCGTCCTCTTCAGGGGCCTGTGGGGGGAGAAAAATAAGACCTCATTAGTGAAGGCAATATCCACTCAATACATTGTCCAGAGGACTCAATATACCACTCCCACACACACAAAGCCAACAAACCAAGATTGGAAATTATGAAAAACCCAGTAAACCACCAAAGGTTCAATACCACAACACCAGTACTTCTCCTGTACACTCACCTCGACCATTCCAGGTACTCAGCTCAATACAGAATTAGGTGTTATTCACAGAGCCGTAACCCAATTACTACATGTCACCACAACACCTTGAAACTGGGGGCTGTGCTGCCCAAATACAGATCTTGGCCACCTTGCCGTTTGGACTCCTATGATGATAAAAATCCAACCCACAATCAACTACCTATAACCCACTGGGACCAGAGCCAACACACATGTGTGGCAGCACCATTTACTACATGGTACTATGTGGCTGTTTAAATTAAAACACCATCAATTTAGAAACCCTTACATAAGTAACGTCAACATAAAAATGTGTTGTGGAAGATGCAACCTTGGAATACGGCTCTGAGCATAGATTTTACATGCTACAAATTCCTGGAAGGAGGGCAGATTGATTGACCCACAAAGGTGTCCCACACCAAGGAGGAAAATATGAAAAAATGGTTGGTGTAAAGGATTTAGACAAGCAGACATGTGAAGGAAACATTGTGGGCCACCACTGTAACACAATTACCCACCTCCTGTGGCGCAGATGGTGATGCAGCCGGGCCTACATGGGACGCAGCAACGGGGCAGTTGGTCGTCGTTCCACGCGGGCGAGCCTCGCCCAGGATGAAGGTGAAGAGGGGATAGTACCATAGGGTAGGTGATGGTACCTCCTCAGCTCCAGCCCCTGAGCGACGGCGCTGGTACTCAGTGTGAGCCCGCATGAACGACGCCCGCATGTTCTTTATTTTTAGTGCCACCATATGCCTGTCCCACCTCTTGCCTATCCTTGGCTCCAACCGATTTGCTAGAGCCACAAGAGTCCTGTAGGCCGCGGCCCTCGCTGCCTGATTTTTACATTCAGGCAGCGAGCTGCGCCACAAACACTCGTGCCGCTGATACTCCATGAGAAGCTGGGACTCCAACTCCACAGTACCCCTCGGCATCTGCCAATCACAAAACACACCAAAAAAGACAGTCACAACACAAGGCATACCGAACTTGCCAAACTTTTTAAAAGGCAAAACATGCTCATCAAGTTGGCACAAGGGTAATATATGCTGCTATTTTGTTGAGTTCAACTTTGCGTGTGTGGGGCATTTTCACAATCTCACACCGCTACAAAGTCAAAAACATGTGTCCTTAATAATATCAATCTCCGCATATCGGTGTCCACCTACACATGTTTCATACATGATTTAACTCACCAATGTACCTATTTAAACACACCTTTACATGGTGTGTGCGTACAGACCTGTAGGCCAACATGTGAGCAAACACATTCTGTGCAAGCTAGTACCTGTGCACTGTCCCAAATGGTTAAGGTTAACCATATGGGAAAGGAGGGCTGGGTGTGTGCCAACACTGCACATACTACATCTAATGGGCACACACATGATCATGTTGGTGTTCCTCCATCCATGGGACTACAATTTTAACACATGTACCAAACATCCCTGGAAGCAACGGGGACATTCTTCCAGCCATCAAATGGTGATGTGAAGTACCGGCCAAAAATAAAACTTTATCTGTTGCCATAGAAAATAACCTCAAGGCGCTATCTATACTGACACAATACAAGTAGAGGCACTACCTGGCTATTGCCCTACAGAGAATAACGTTGCCATATGTCATATGACAGGCCAAAAATTACATGCCGTATGAAACATGCCCATACACACATCGGCTAAGCGGCCTGTGCCAGTGGCATCTGCGTTCATTACAATTTCGTGGAAACCGCTAAAGAGGCTTACCGTCAGAGCAACAGAAGTCAAACAGGACACTAGTAGCTCAATGCACATCGACGTCTGGACAAGGTGCAGTGGCCATTGGGCTGGCTTTATAGTCCGCTAAACCAATCACAGCGGACACAATTACGCACATCGTGATGGGACACCTGGGTGCGGATTACACTTCCGCTAATTGGTGGAGATCGCTGAATCGTGATAGGTTTGCGGCCCTTTAAAAGCTGCGCATTCCGGCAAACATTACGCTTGCTGGCCAGACCCATTAAGTAAGTATTTGTGGACTCACATGGAATTTGCGCAGGGTGGGGTGCATATGTTGATGTTATTGGAGAGCGCCGAAGACTGCTTTAGCGGACTATATAGGGGTTTGTATTGTTGGGGACGATATCGTGTACTGTGTGGATTTTGAATAGGCATTTTGTCTGGGGCTTCACACTTTTGTTGAGATACATTGCTGTGTTTGTTTCCAGACACCAGAGAGGAGAATGGATGCATGACTGTAGACAGAAATGTGTAACTCATGTCGAATGGATCGATTTCGGCATACTGGTTGTGGCCAATGGAAACTGGGTCCAACGGGAATAGGATCACACATGGCTTGGAGGTGTGGCGCTCAAGACATAGCATAGATGTGTAGTAAAAATGACACCTGGAAAAACATATGTAACCATGGTTAACCATCCTCACTCATGTGCAATGTTGTTTGGTTCATGTAGGCTTACTCAACCTGGCATATCGGTGTACGTAAGATTTGTTTTTCTTCTCATTTGTAATGTAACCAATTTAAATTATGGTCTGTCTAATGGATTCTGGGACATGTTTGAGCGACATTATTGGTGACACATGTCCCTTTCTAACTCACCTAGGTGCAGATGTGTGAGTTTGAGACCCTCCGATTGAAGTTGATGTATAGGAGGCCACTATCATTGGCCGTGTTCCATTTTGGTTGGGGTGACTACTGGGTGTTTGCCGTCCCTTGCTTCAGTGATGTGTTTTGTGCCCACACGAGAGATCCCATGCACTTGGCTATAGTGTGTCATCGAAAAGAGGTGTGGCTTGCTTAACCTGCTCACATGGCCACATATGGTTATATGTACTCATGTTGTGTATTGTCATCTACAGGTGCTGATATTGAGGATGCAGAATATCCATGACCGCAATGTTATCGTGGCTCTTGCGCTGGTGGAAGAGCAAATGTGGCTTCAGGATCGGTATGAAAGGTTGATGAGGCGCAGACAGCGGCGGTTGTGGACCCGGGATTGGCTTCGCAGGCGGGAAACCCGGGGCCACATGCAGCTGTTGTGGGAGCTGGAGCTTAACTGTCCTGATGATTACCGAAACTATCTCCGTATGTCCGAGGACTGTTTCACCTTCCTATTGGAGCGTGTTGGGCCAATGATAGCGCGTCAGGACACTATAATGCGACCATCAGTATCAGCTGCTGAGCGGTTGGCTATCACTTTGCGGTTCCTGGCTACAGGGCAGTCCATGACATCCCTCACATACTTGTCACGTGTCTCCCTGCCCCTGCTGAGCCGCCTGATCCCTGAAACGTGTTGGGCCATCTGGAGAGCTCTGCAGCCAGCCTACATGAAAATGCCTCTAACCGCCGCAGAATGGCTGGAAGTAGCCCGAGGCTTTGAAAGCCGGTGGAACTTCCCCAACTGTGGGGGGCATTGGATGGTAAGCACGTGAGGATTACCAAACCTGCCAACTCTGGCTCTTTGTTTTTCAATTACAAAGGGTATTGTAGTATAATCCTCATGGCTGTAGTGGATGCGCACTATGAGTTCCTCTACGTGGATGTTGGACTGCCCGGTCGCAACTCAGATGGGGGGGGGTGTTTGCCCAAAGCTCCCTGGCAACACTACTAGGGAGTGGTGGGCTAAACTTACCCTCAAATGAGGACACGACCGAACATCTCAACTTTGCGTTTGTGGCGGATGAAGCATTCCCACTTCAGGAACACCTACTGCGGCCATATCCCCAGAGGGCCCTTACTTCTGAGAGACGCATTTTCAACTACCGGCTATCCCGGGCCCGCCGTGTAGTTGAAAATGCGTTTGGGATAATGGCGAATAGATTCCGGATTTTTCATACACCTATGCATATGAAACCGGAGTCTATTGATGCGGTAGTGGTGGCCTGCTGTGTGCTGCATAACTTCCTGCGTCGTAGGGATATAGCATCATACACGCCAGGAGGTTATGTAGATCATGCAGACGCTACTACAGGGGAGCTCCGTCCAGAGTCTTGGCGTGATGAGGGCCATGTGATTGTGCCACTCCAGCCGCAGAGCCATGGTCGCACTCGGCAGGAGGCCAGGGACAGTAGAGAAGCTTACTGCTCCTACTTCAATGGGTCTGGTGCAGTGAGCTGGCAGAACCAGGCCATGTAGTGTGGCTGGCTCTGGGATTTTTTTTTTGAGTTTGCAATGGAGGTGACAGCAGGATAGCTGCGCCCCTTTTCTTTTTGTTTGACCATTTTCAGGATCTTGGGTTTCATTATGTGCATAAGGTTTCTTTAGTTAGTTAGTTAGTTTAGGTATGGTTTTTTATTTTTTTTTGGCTGCACAGGTTTCAATGTGTGGTCAATTGGTTATCCCTTTAATGTGGGTCAAGAATGTGACATGCACTTTAATTGTACATTGTTTTTACTTCCTGTTTCTTTTTTAATTACAATCCAAGGTCAAGATTAATGAATTTTATTAAAAATTATTATGTTGGATCCAAAATCATCTGTGTGAGCCTGATTACTTGGTGGAGGAGGGCAATGTGATGAAGGTTTTGGTGGGGGCCAGGGATGTCATAGCCACCTATTGGCTGGGATTGTGCAGACAATATGTGTGGGTTGCCATGTTTTTTACAAGTCTTTTGCCCAACAGTGTTTGTGGGCATTGTGCGTACATGAGCCTTTATTTTGTTGTAGGCAGAGGGTCCCCTGCACACAGCACATTGATGCAGGACATATTCTTCTCAGGTGTTTTCAAATACAGTGTCACACAGTTCTTTGGCATGTTGCATTGTGACCTGTTCCACTACATTCACATCTGTGAGCAGATATATTAACACCATTCAGCCAGTATTCACACATAGTTCGCCAGAGTTGACACAGATAAAATTTCTACAGAAAACGCACATACTGTGTGTTGGAAGCCGCTACTGTGTGTTGCACAAACGCACCTTCAGTGCAATCGCCAGACGCCGCTGTCACAAGCGCTGATCGTGCGTGACCAGGCAAACACTTCTACTACGCACACATAGCTCAGGACCGCTACTTTGATACACACGGGGTATGTGACTGGCCACCGCTCCAGCGTGACGCTTTACCATCGATTTCGATGCATTCGCCATGCTCCGCCATGTCACAACCGCTTATTCCGTGCTTCACTCCGATCACTAGCACGGCACGTCTCGGCCATCCGCCCTTTCCGTCGTGCCCAATCACAACTCCGTACGGTTGGCCAATGGTTGTGGTTTGGGCGCGGCGTACAGGACTGTGGCACGCCTATTTGTTTTACGTCCTGCCTTTGTTCCTCCAAGATCACTCTGTGGTGGCGGCGTGTAAAGCTGGTACGCTGAGCTACAGATGGCTACTTGAGACACCCGGCGATGTAGCTAGTTACAGATGTAGCGTAGCGTAGCGCACCTTGTGGCGGCGTCTAAAGGAGATGCGATTACCGTTTGTAACCGTTGGAGCGTGCTCGTGCACGTGAAGTAGCGGATTGTATCCATCCTGTCGTAGCGGCGTGTAAAGGTACCATAAGGGATTTATGTTCACACCAGGTCCTCACATGATTGCATTGTTTTGTTGGCTTGGTGATTAATTTTGTTTTATTCCTATGCTTCACATGTTCTTGGCTACAGGCGAGTCATATGCCTCATTGCACTACCAATTTTGGATTGGTAAGTCCACCATCAGCAACATCGTGCCTCACACCTGCGAGGTCATCTGGGACAAATTACAGCCTGTCTTGTTACCACCACCCACACAGGATATGTGGCTGGAAAACGCAGCTCATTTTGCCTCCCTCTCCCTATTTCCACACTGCATCGGGGCCCTGGATGGTAAACACATCCGTATTAAGAAGCTAGCCAGCAGTGGGTCCAACTACTATAATTATAATTATAAAAAAAAAATTTATTGTGCTCATGGCAATTGCTGGGTCGCTTTGTGGCAGTGGACATAGGGGCATACGGCCTCACCAATGATTCTAGAGTCTTTAAAGACAGTATTATGGGCCAAGCCCTATATAACCAATGTTTCCACATTCCTGCCCCATGTCCATTGCCCGGAACAACCGGACCAAGCATCCCATATGTGATTGTGGCAGATGAGGCCTTTCAGCTACACCCCAACCTAATGAAGCCCTATGCCAGCCGGCACTTACTGAGCACCAGGCGCAACTTCAATGGGCGTTTGAGTAGAGCCCGTCAACACATAGAGTGTGCTTTTAGCCTCCTGACAGCTAAATGGCATGTGCTCCTCACATGCATCCAGCTCCACCCCAAAAATGTAGACAGTGTGGTGAAAGCGTGTGTCTGCCTCCATAATCTTGTGTGCAGAAAGGAACCCATGGTTGTCCATTCATGACTTGGAGTCACCACTTTTTGGCCTTCAGATTGCAGGTGTTCGTGCGCCGAATGCTGCAATGGCCATCAGGGATCAATTCTCTCTGTACTTTACAAGTCACCGTGGTCGCCTTCCCAGGGGTGCCCAACGTACATAGGTTACTTGTGCTTCTTTTGTTATGTTATGTATTATACATTTCTTGGCCAAAAAATCAAACATGTGGTTTTACCTTGTTTGCCATATTATTTTGCATTATATGTACTATACATATGGAAGTATTGTCCTGTTTAAGTTAAGCAACTCATTAGGTCACATATGCAGCTGAGTAATGTTGTGCCAATACTTCATGCCCTGCATTTCTCCTCGTGTTGCGTTCAGTATGATTTTTAGGCCACAAATTGTACTTTTTGTTGCGTACTGTTCTGTACCAGAAGCCATGGCTGTTTTCTGTTCCCTATGCTGTAATTTGTCTCTTCTCATGTTGTTTATTTTTTCCTTTGCCTATTCATTATAAAATAACGTGTGTGCAATTGATTCTTGTTTGCTTCATGATTCTCCATCCAACCTATGTTCCACACATGATTGTGTAATTTTAGTGATATCCATGTACATAATATAAGTAAACACAGGACACACTGACATGCACTTGGGCGGTGGTGTCAACATGGCAAAGCCTCATTGGTGAAGCCTGTGATTTGAGAAGGATGGGTACCAGGGTAAATTGTGTTTTTGTTGCAAATGTACACACATAACCCTACTAACATTGCCAGAATGTTTTTGACATTGCCACATGGCTACACAACAACACACTGTTATGTTTGTCCTTACAATTCAACATTCCTATAGGGAACCTGTCACCCCAAATAACCTTTCTAACCTATTAATACCTGTCCCTGCAGCCTTACAATACATTCTAACACATCCCTGTCTCAATGCAACGTCACCGCTGCGACGCGGTCATGTGACGCCGGGGTCGCCACGTCACTTCCTGTCGCAGGTCTCACAGGCAGACTTTGTGCATGCGCAGATTGCATGCTGAAGTCTGCCTGTGTGCGACCGTAACTGTCCCTCGTTACTCGTCGCTGCCTTCGTGCACCAGGTCAGGATATAGGGGAACTTCTAATGGGTACCCAAGCCGTGGTCCCAAGACGGCTCCAAGAGTCCCTGAACCCCAATGGCGAGTACCTCTCCCGGTACGGCTGCGGAGATGGTGAATGTCGTGATGCGCTCCTGAGAAGCCCTCTATCACTCCGGTTTGTAGTACAGAGGTGAACATCTGTGCTACCTCGGAACCGGTCTCTGGATGGACTGAGCGCGGGTGTCTTTGGACCCGTTGCTTGGTTACTGGTTACTTGGCCCCTTTCATGTCTGGGTCACCGCCTCTCGGTGCCTTCCCTGTTAGCCGTCTTGTTCTGACTTCCTTCTTGTACTTGTCTCTCCCATGTTCTAACTTTCTGTTCTGCTCTTTCCCCACACTGCACATCTCACACTCCTCCCACCAGGACCCAATTGGTCCTCTGCCTCTGGATGTTTCATGTAGTGTATGGAGCCTTGGGGTTAACCTGTTTATCACTGAGGCGGAGAATACTGCACCTTCAGTCAGGGGTGCAGTACCCTCCTGTGACGCACTTGTTGCGGGGCGCCACACTCCCCCTTGGGAAACCACACTTGTCCCCAAGTGTCACAAAACCCAACCAATACAGAGAAATCTTTTTATGTTTGCAATTATCAATGGTAAAAAGGAAAACATTTTTATTAACAACATTTATGCAGTACTTTCTTCTTCCCGTTCGGGAGGCACATTATCTTCAAACGTTACTGGTAGTTACTACTACGGAACCGTTTAACTTGTGCGGACCCGGCGGTTAGTCTCACTGTCTTGGGCCGCATTACTTGTTATTCTGCACACAATTAAATTCAAATGTCCTTACAACAGTTCTCATGAGTCCTCTTTCAATATTTGAAAACAAAAAGGCACACGAAAAAGTTTCTCTTTTTATAAATCACGGGTCGCATTTGCGGACCCGGAGGGCATACCACCCCCGGGGCCCGGCGTGTGGTTCGTATGAGATTGTCTCTCCCCGATATAGGTCTCAGTCGGGGTGCCCTTTAGGCAGGTGAGACTCAACGTCCCGGCGGGAGATAAATATTTCTTCATACACCCCCTCCACCCGGGCAAAACCCCACCCGTTGTCCGGATTAAAGGTAGTAACTGTACCTCTTTTGCGAAGTTCATTCGCCATGGGGGGTTGACGGCGGGCTTCGTCTCTGACCTATAAGTTTTCCTGTTCTTGGGCCCACCACTCAGATCGTTGCCGCTCAGCGTCGTCGACCCGGTACACAGTCTGAACGTAGTTCCTCTGGTTGGCGGTGCTATTTTGGACTTAGTTCTGCAGGTAGCTTTGCACTGGGACACGGCTATTGGTATTGGTGGATGCCGCCGCGGCGCAACTCCATTCTACCCGTGCGGCTGGCGACTGCTTGGCTGGCAACTCCAACTCTCCCTCCTCTTTGGAACTGGTCTGCTCTGACTCCTCTGTTCCTTCGGGAGTCGGGTCACCTTCTCCCGCTATGGACTCGACCATGACATCCGGTTCCTCATCAGGCTGGGGCTCTTCTCCTACGTCGGGATTTTCCGGCTGGTCAGGCACCGCGGCAGTGGGGCTTCCTTCTCTCTCCTCCTGCGGGGCTTCAGGGCTGCCCGCTTCTTCTTCTCCCTCTGACTCTACCTCACCCGTTGACGATGGCACGTCCTCTCCGGTAACCGGGTAGGCCTCGCTCTCTTCTGGCCTGACCTCCAGTTCTGGAGTGGGGCGGGGAGTTAGTCTGTTCTGCACCGCACGGTGCAGCTGGTTAGCCAAGCTGGCACTCCAGCGTCTCACTGTCCATTCTGTGGCTTCCATTAACTGCACCCGTAGGTCTTGTAGTGCAGTCTCCCAGAACGCAGGGTCCCCGTCGATGGTGAGAACGGGACCCGGTCCAGGACTGCCAAGGGCTACTCGGGCCTCCTCCTCCACTTCCCGCATCAGCTCTCAGAGCCTCATGGTCGCCATGTCTCTACTCCCAGGAACCACACCCGTCGGGGCTGGTACAGGTTCCTGTAGTGAGGCTTGGTGCAAAAGGGTGGCCACACCTTCTTCCTAATGATTTGTAATCCATGGGCGGGCTAAGATCTCTGGCCCACCCCCTTGGTTGTTTCCCAGCAATCGGGGCGGGCAATTGTTTTGGCGCCTCTGCCATGGCCCTCCCACGACGAGGGGTGGAGGCACACCCCTGGGCCAGCACATAGTCTCTCACATGGCGGGCCCCGCCATTTTAGTCCAGTAAAAATGGCGCGCAAAGTTCTTTTAGGCCGATAAAAGTCCTGTAAGGCACACAATACCTATTGGAAAAACGGGCTGGTTCGTATCCTGTTCGTAAATTGACTCACTGTTCACGGGTTCTCAGGTCTCAGGCGCTGGCTGCGGTCACGGTTCGGTGCCTGAGGCTGTAAGGGTCGGGTGGTCAATGCACGGTTAGGGGATAACAGTCACTTGTAGGTAACGGACCGGGTGGTCCCAGTGATGTACGGTATCTTTCCAAGGCTCCACAGTGTTCCCTCTTTTACTAACTGTCCCTCGTTACTCGTCGCTGCCTTCGTGCACCAGGTCAGGATATAGGGGAACTTCTAATGGGTACCCAAGCCGTGGTCCCAAGACGGCTCCAAGAGTCCCTGAACCCCAATGGCGAGTACCCCTCCCAGTACGGCTGCGGAGATGGTGAATTTCGTGATGAGCTCCTGAGAAGCCCTCTATCACTCCGGTTTGTAGTACAGAGGTGAACATCTGTGCTACCTTGAAACCGGTCTCTGGATGGACTGGGCACGGGTGTCTTTGGACCCGTTGCTTGGTTACTGGTTACTTGGCCCCTTTCACGTCTGGGTCACCACTTCTCGGTGCCCTCCCTGTTAGCCGTCTTGTTCTGACTTCCTTCTTGTACTTGTCTCTCCCCGTTCTAACTTTCTGTTCTGCTCTTTCCTCACACTGCACATCTCACACTCCTCCCACCAGGACCCAATTGGTCCTCTGCCTCTGGATGTTGCATGTGGTGTATGGAGCCTTGGGGTTAACCTGTTCATCACCGAGACAGAGAATACTGCACCTTCAGTCAGGGGTGCAGTACCCTCCTGTGACGCACTCGTTGCGGGGCGCCACACGGGCGCGATATTGAAATCGTGCCCGAGCCCTGCATTTGTATAATGACGCCCATGAAGGCGTATTAGAGCAACGAGGCAGGGGTAGCACGGCACAGGAGACCTGCCTACCGGTCAAAATGGCTTGGAGGAACGCCCCTCTGACAAGAATTTCGTTGGTTTGCTAACTACATTATTGTACTCGTAGATTAGTAAAAAAGGTGAGACAGGGATGTGTTAGAATGTATTGTAAGGCTGCAGTGACAGGTATTAATAGGTTAGAAAGGTTATTTGGGGTGACAGGTTCCCTTTAACCTTCTTGATTATCCACCACACATGGTGTGTAATGTATTTGTGGTGTGAGGCAGACCTATTTACACATTGGACCCAAAATTACTACATGTTCTTACATCATAGTCGTGCATATGCGGCAGACATACATTTCCCATACCATGTAGCCAATTATGTGTGTATGGATTGTGTCGTGTTGACCCAAGTGTATTTGGACATGGCTATGGTGGCTTGCTGTTCAACAGCAATCATAAGTAAACATTTAAACATTGTTTAAACCAATTAAAAATCAGTTTTATTTTTTAACAAGCATGTTGTTTGATCTGGCATTTTTTTAAAATAAAAATCTGTATTTGTCATCAATAAACAACCTAAACTGTTGCCAAGGTTTTTTTTAAGGCACAAAAAAATAGCAAGGTTAACATGACCTGAGACAAGTTGTAACAAAGTATAAATGGTATTCAACGGAACGTGTGAGTAGTTGGGTTTAATTTAATAAACAGAATCAAAAATCACATTGCCGCACACCTGAGCCTAATGGTTGTGTGCAGTGGCCGGAAACAGTGGGCGCCTCACTGTCTGGGTCCTCTGCAAACTAATCCACCAACTTATCTAACCGTTAGCGGAAGGCCATTTTGCGCCTGGGCAAGTGGCAAGGATAGGCACATATGACGACATATGCAACTGCCATTCGTTTGCCCCATGAATGGTTGTGGCTGCTTTTAACTTGTCAATTTGGAGCTGGAGTTCACGCTTCTCCAGACGCAAGTTTTCCTCCATCCAGTTCATGCCATCAGGATGCCGGTCTCAGATTTGACAGTATTTCACCGTTTCGGCCTTGTTGGTGTGGGATCAGCAGGCTGACGAGCCTCTACCTGCCTGGTGGTGGTTATGGCAACCCTTGAGGATCCTGCCGTGGCTGGTGTCCTGTCCGCTTGACTGGGGGCAAGTTCTTTAGTTATCTCAGGAGCCTCTTCGAATGGACTCACTGCAGGATCATCAAGGGCTGCGGGCACACTTGAGTGGGTGTTTTTGACCAAAAAAACATAATTAAATATATAAATCACACAATGTGCTTCACTGTCTGCACACACATCACGTATGTCAATACACTTACATCCGACTTTTGCATGAAGCCCAACTGGTCAAAATGCTTGTAAAGCACAGGTGTTTGGGCTGCAGCACCACTGCAAAATTTATGCAAGTCCTTAACATCTCTCACATAGCGGTCACGGTTTGACCGCCATCTCACTCCGACATGTTTTTCTACAAATAAACATTCAAAGTGTCTCAATAACGGCATAATGTCAGTACATGGCATAGCGCACAAAACACGCAGCACAGCTGGCAGTCTCCGACCATTGTTTAGGGACACACATTACCGGTGTCCTGCTGCTGTTTGGCTGTCATATGTGGATAGGAGGGAACCATCTCAGCTGTTATACCATGGTCCCGGTTTTTGACGTTGTCGTGCTGTGCTGAGTCACCCTGGTCCCATAAAGATGGGTGGAGTTGGACCAGGTTTATTAGCCCCTCACTATTGAGTTTTGGTTTCCCTGAGAAGACTATTACATGGCTTTTGCTCTTCTTTGAAGAAGTCTAAATGAAGGGAAAAAATACATGTAGCATCAACACTGACAAATCATGGCCACACAGGCAACCACTGCTTGGTGACATGTCTCACAACCTAAAAAAAAAATCCTGTCTGTTGCCTGCCAGTAACCTTGCAAATAAATATATGAACACAAAAGTACCACCACTTCAGACAGTTAGCACATTTGACAATAAAGGAGCTTAACGCTGGTGTCTTGCCCCTTCCATGATCAGTCTTCTGGGCCGTGGTCTTTTTGTGGTATTTGGAAGCTTCTTTGACCTGACAGATTGTAACATACAAAAGATAAATCAAAATGGGTGCTCAAATACAGTGTCCCAACAAAAGGGACATGTGTACACATCGTAAGGGTGGAGGCACACTGGCGTGAGACTCGCGCGAGTCTCACGCTTGTAAAAAACGCATGTCACTCGCACTCATGTTAACAAATTGGCCAGGGCACAGTGGTCCGTTTTACGCAGTCACCTCTCGCATGTCGCCGGCAATGCGATTCCACTCGCAGCATGCTGCGTATGTGTGCGATTCCTACGTTTTTCACGCCCCTAGTGTGCCTCCACCCTAAAGGACAAGTTACTTACCTTAATTCTGGTCACAGCACCACCACTGGTCACTGGGCTCTTGCCTTTTTTAGACTTCCGCCTGTGCTTCTGAGCCTTCTTATGGTGTCGGGGCTGCAATTTTAAAGAGAAGGGCAACACATGATCATTGTTGCTACATAATATTGTTGGAATGTATAAGAATGACGACAAGGCAAACAGCTTTAACATGCCACACACACCATGGTAACATGACACTAGGCGTTATCTGATACGACACATAAATTAAGGCACATGTTACATACAAAGGATGATATGAAGACATGGAAAACAGCTTTGTGCAATTATCACATTGGAACATTTTCACTAAGAAAACAGGCAAACAATGTCCGAGGAGTATGAGTGAGTAAGCAGGTTGGCTACACCTATAAAATATGGGGAGCAACGCTTCGCCCATGGCAATTATTTTTAAGTCCTCTAAAAAGGGCATGCCTGATGGCTGGACACACAGGAACACAGTGAGGGTACCTTTACACGCGGCTACATTTCTAGGGTGGCTACAGGTAACTTACTGGTTGCAGTGAAATCATGGAGAGATTATTCCATTTGTACACAGCAACAAGATAGAACCTTGTCTCCATGATTTCACTGCAACCAGTAAGTTACCTGTAGCCACCCTAGAAATGTAGCCACGTGTAAAGGTACCCTGAAGGTTCTGTTGCAGAATGATGTGTGCCTGAACCTGTTTAGGGCAGCAAACAACAAACACAACTAACACAATTAAAGGCAACTATATAGGCAACATATGGCTGCACACGTGCACCAAGCAACACTCAATGCCTATGTGGGTAGTGATAGATGTGTGGAATTACATGAACAGGACTTCACACATCATGTTGCACTAGTGGGGTGAAAGTGAAAGGTGAAAATGCCAACTCAGGCTGGTTTCACACTGCAGTTTTTTCCCTGATCAGGTTCGATCAGGTTTGTATGCTGAAACCAGGAGAGGAAACAGGAGAGGAACTTGCAGAGAAAAACTATAAGGCTCTTTTCACATCTATGCGCTCCTGCGCTAGGCTGCCCTGCCTGCCCTGCGCCAGCGCAAATGAAAGCGCAGGGCCATTTAGGGCTTGGGGCAGCCTAGTGCAGGAGCGCATACATGTGCCCCCTATGCGCTCACCTGCGTTCGGTGCCCCAATTCTGTCCTATGGCCGAGCACAGCTGAGCGCGCGCTCTGCCAGTGAGAAACGCAAGTGAAACTTGCAGAGCGCACGGCGCATGCGCCCGCTCTGACGCACCCGGAAACGCCCCGCGAGGCGTTTCCAGGTGTGTCAGAGCGGGCGCATGCGCCGTGCGCTCTGCAAGTTTCACTTGCGTTTCTCACTGGCAGAGCACGCACTCAGCTGTGCTCGGCCATAGGACAGAATGGGGGCACCGAACGCAGGTGAGCGCATAGGGGCACTAGGTCTGCATTTACAGTGACTGTAAACGCGGCCCCACAGTGCCCCCAAACACCTCTGCGCCTGCACCTGCGCCAGCGCGACCAGGCTGGTGCAGGTGATGTGGCCAGGCGCAGAGGTGTGAAAGAGGCCTAATTGAAACATTGACACCTGTTCTGAGTTTTGGAAACTTAGTATTAATAACTTAATATGAATAAGTTTCAACTTTTTTGACTGTTGGTATTACTCAACATAAGTGGAATGTTCTATTTTTATATTAATGTTGTTAAAACTCACTTAAAATATTTGAAGTAAAAAATTGTATTGCACTGTATATTGCTGCAGATTTCAAGTGTGAAATCAGCAGGACAAATCTTTCAAATCTGTGCTGTGTCAATTTGGCCTAAATATTTTTTTAAAATGTTAAACGGAATCTGTCAGCTGCTTCTTGCTAATCTGAAGACAGCATGCGATAATGGTTAACACAGAGATTATAGAGATGCGTCTCTTATCACAGTGTGTGGTGTTGTTTACCTGCAATGTTTGTTTTTGCTTCAGAAGATTATCATTGCCAGACTGCATCAGCATGATGTCAGCTAGTCCGGCATGTTCCTTTTGTGATTTGCAGCTCACTGTGTATAGACATTGTACAGTGAGAACCCTGGTATGTGTGGGGCAGCTTTCAGCGCTCTGCTACATGCTAAGTATGAGAAGTTTCTCCTATCAAAGAAATATGAAAAATAAACAGCACAAAGATGTTATCCGATTGCTGTTCATCATTCTCAAAGATCCATACATTTGCATTGATGAGTTTGATCTGTGACTCATATCAAAATTGCTGAATATTGTATTTAGGTACTCGTAAGCGTGAGGGCCCTTGACGTGGGTTATGAGCTTGTGTATTTTGACCAAAATATCTACCAATACCTCACATTATCATTCATAATTTTTTGCACTTTTTTTATCTTTATTCAGAATGCAACCAGGACCTTTTGGGGAGCCAGTCCTGTGGGGAGCATGTATATAAGGCTGGGCAACCCGCCTGACCTAATAGTATGGGTGTGATCAATAGGTTGCATACACTCTGCATCATACTTGCGTGTGTGACTGACGCCCTATGGAAACCTCATCTGTATACATATATAAAACCAACAATCACCTCCCCCATGTCATGGCAGGATGAGAGTGATTGCTGCATCATTATTATGCACCTGTGTTGCCTCTATCATTGGGACCTGTGGCGTCCTGTTAGGTGCATTGGGTATCAGACCTTTGGCTATTTATGGTGAGTTTTCTAATTTTATGTTCTTATAAGTTGTGTTTTTTTTACTGAATATAGTGATAGGGACTCGTATGTGTGAGGAGCCTTCATGGGGCATATGAGCTTGCGTGTTTTGGCCAAAATATCTGCCAATACCTAACGTTATGATTCATCTTTTTTTTTTGCACTTTTTTATCTTTATGCAGCATGCAGCTGGGCTCTTTGGGGTTTCTGTCCTGTGTGATGTACGTATATAGTGTTGGGCAGCCCACTTGATCTAATAGTATGGGCGTGATCAATAGGCTGCATGCAGACATTCTGCATCATACCTTCATGTGTGACTGATGCCCTATAGAAACCTCATCAGTGTGCATATAAAACACCACCAATCACCTCCACCATGTCATGGCAGGTTGAGAGTGATTGTTGCATCAGTATTATGCACTTGTGTTGCCTCTATCATTTGGGCCTGTGGCGTTCTGCTAAGTGCAATGAGTATCGGCCCTTTGGCTATTTATGGGGAGCTTCATATCAAAATTGGACACATTTCTGTTTTGGTGTGGACAACTTGGTCTGCAAAAACATACAAATCTGCCAGCCGCCCCTTTGACTATACTGAATATATGTTCTATTCATGAAAAACACGGAACTTGTTTGGAAATTAATGCATTAAATCTGTGGTGTATGAACATAGCCGGCCCTTCCATTGGGCGAGTCGTGCGGTCGCACAGGGCGCCGGCCGCCAGGGGGCGCTGCAGGGAGACCAAGTCAGTTTCATTTTCTGCTGCGCCCTGACTCTGTACTCTGCGGGCCCGGAGAGGAGTGTGGGGGTGGGAAATCATCTAGCTTCAATGGTGGAGCTGCCTGTGAGCTGAGGGGGCAGAGGAGCAAACAATTAGCTCCTGTCACGTCTGGACTCTGAAGATATAACAAGGCTGCAGGACCTGCGATGATATCATGACCATGTGGTGCTTGTGGGAGGGGCCTCACTCTTGGTCTCTCAAAGCAAGAAGATGTAAAGGAAAATCTGGTGGAGATGGAAGCTCGTGTGACAGGTAATGAGGGAAGTGAGGGATGTGTGATGTGGGGTACAGGGTGTGATGTGTGGGTTACAGCCTGTGTGATGTGGGGTACAGGGTGTGATGTGTGGGTTACAGCCTGTGTGATGTGTGGGGATACGGGCTGTGTAATGTGTGGGTTACAGCCTGTGTGATGTGGGGTACAGGGTGTGATGTGTGGGGATACGGGCTGTGTGATGTGTGGGTTACAGCCTGTGTGATGTGGGGTACAGGGTGTGATGTGTGGGTTACAGCCTGTGTGATGTGGGGTACAGGGTGTGATGTGTGGGTTACAGCCTGTGTGATGTGGGGTACAGGGTGTGATGTGTGGGTTACAGCCTGTGTGATGTGGGGTACAGGGTGTGATGTGTGGGTTACAGCCTGTGTGATGTGGGGTACAGGGTGTGATGTGTGGGTTACAGCCTGTGTGATGTGTGGGGATACGGGCTGTGTGATGTGTGGGTTACAGCCTGTGTGATGTGTGGGGATACGGGCTGTGTGATGTGTGGGGATACGGGCTGTGTGATGTGTGGGGATACGGGCTGTGTGATGTGTGGGTTACAGCCTGTGTGATGTGGGGTACAGGGTGTGATGTGTGGGTTACAGCCTGTGTGATGTGGGGTACAGGGTGTGATGTGTGGGTTACAGCCTGTGTGATGTGTGGCGGTACGGGCTGTGTGATGTGTGGGGGTACGGGCTGTGTGATGTGTGGGGGTACGGGCTATGTGATGTGTTGGGGGTACGGGCTGTGTGATGTGTGGCGGTACGGACTGTGTGATGTGTAGGGGTATGAGCTTTGTGATGTGGGGTACGGGCTGTGTGTGTAGGGTACGGGCTGGGTGCTGGAGGGGGAGGAGGAGGACATGGGGGGGCAGGAGGAGGACAATCCTGGAGCAGGAGGACACAGGAGAAGGAGCAGGTGAGTGCACTACTCATAGACCTGAAGCTGGGGATGGGGGGGCAGAAAGGCTAATGCTGCAGGCTGGGAGGAATGATAGGGCAGGAGGGCTAATGCTACAGGTTGGGGGGGATGATGGGGCAGGAAAGCTAAAGATCCTCAGAAAGCGCCCTATATGAGTCCCATTCTTTTTGCAGGACAACCAGTGGTCACTCCCTCTGTGAGAAAGGAGGTTGCTAGTGATTGGGGCTGGTGTTCTGCCTTCATTTATAACCTGGGCAAAGCTGCACACAGCACTGAGTGTAATGGTCTCCTGACCTAAATCTGCTGTGGTAAGAAAACTTATCCTGTCCTGTACAGGTGTAATCCTCAGTATCTGTATTATTCTGTGTATATACACTGCACAGCACCACTTCTCCTGTCCTGTATACTGGGTGTAATCCTCAGTATCTGTATTATTCTATGTATATACACTACACAGTACCACTTCTCTTGTCCTGTATACTGGGTGTAATCCTCAGTATGTGTATTATTCTGTGTATATACACTACACAGTACCACTTCTCTTGTCCTGTATAGGTGTAATCCTCAGTATCTGTATTATTCTGTATATATACACTGTACAGTACCACTTCTCTTGTCCTGTATAGATGTAATCCTCAGTATCTGTATTATTCTGTGTATATACACTACACAGTACCACTTCTCCTGTCCTGTATAGGTGTAATCCTCAGTATCTGTATTATTCTGTGTATATACACTACACAGTACCACTTCTCCTGTCCTGTATACTGGGTGTAATCCTCAGTATGTGTATTATTCTGTGTATATACACTACACAGTACCACTTCTCTTGTCCTGTATAGGTGTAATCCTCAGTATCTGTATTATTCTGTATATATACACTGTACAGTACCACTTCTCTTGTCCTGTATAGATGTAATCCTCAGTATCTGTATTATTCTGTGTATATACACTACACAGTACCACTTCTCCTGTCCTGTATAGGTGTAATCCTCAGTATCTGTATTATTCTGTGTATATACACTACACAGTACCACTTCTCCTGTCCTGTATACTGGGTGTAATCCTCAGTATCTGTATTATTCTGTATATATACACTGTACAGTACCACTTCTCCTGTCCTGTTGTCAGAGAGGCAATATTGGACTTTGTGAATTTCAGCATTTAAATGTTGTTTAATTATGATTATCTTGAATATGGAAATCATCATTTCTCTTCTGTATAGGTGATGACTTTCTCTTCACTGTGGATCTGACCGGTGGGACCCCACAATTCTGGGAAACGTGGCTTTGAAGAGTAACATGTAAATGGAGCTGCGGTTAATTTTTCCTTCTGCTGCACCATTCACATGAGGCTCTTCAGTTAACTCCTGTATTCATACAGCATAATGTTTATCAGGGCGGGATCAGGCACTGACATCATATAAAAAGGCGGTATCAGCAGCCGGGACCGCTGCACTATTACTCGATGTGCACCTGCGTGAATAGAGACGCTGATGCACAGGCGCAGGTGAGGAGGGGCCACACACAGACAGGAGGCGGATCAAAGAGCCAAGAGGTGGCACAGAGCGGCCAGAGGTGGGGAGGATCCTCTATGCAGCGAGGAGAGCGAGAGAGCAAAGCACCAGGGGGTGAGAGGTCCTCTTTAAAGGGGTTTTCTGCTTTCAGAAAAACTGCGTTTCCATTTACAGTATGTTGTTAAAAAAAACTTGTTAAAAAAAACAATAATAAACACATCACATTGAACCACTTTCAGATGGGTCTTTGTCACTGCTCCAGTGTCTATTATCAGCAGTGCGGAAATTACTTCATCAGCATTGCAGCCAATTAGTGAGCTCAACGTCTCATGTTATCTCAACGGGCAGAGCTAATGAGGTCAATGATTGGGTGCTTTGACCATGTGATGATGGTGCTGCAGAGAACAACAGACACTGGAGTGGGGGCAGAGAATCAGTGTTGGATCTTGGATGGGGGCACAAAACCGTTTTTTTCTTCTTTACAACAAATGCACCTGGGGACCCAACTTTTCAGAAAACCCCTTTTGAGCCCCAAATACATATTAGATAGCTACAGCCTCATTTAGAAGTCCATTTTTTTTTTACATGTGAGAAAAGACTGATGGTTTAATTTTAATACTTTCTATGAGAATTCCGGCCACCTCCTGACTGACAGCAGCACATCATGAGACCCTGGTGTTGAGATAGATGGCAGCACATTCATGTATTCTGAGAATACAGAGGGGAGGGGGCACCAGAGGACAAATTTGCACAGGGCGCCATTCAGCCTAAGGCCGGCCCTGTGTATGAATAAGGTCCATCAACTTTCTTTAGTTGTTATGGACTGGTCTAGGGAAAAAGTACTAGAAGATCTTTAAAATGCTGAAATCATGGGAAAGTAAACTTTCCATTGTCATACAAAACTTCAAATATCACACAATATTTCAATATTAAAACATTTCAACATTAAAAGCATTTTTAACAAATAGGTTCCTGTTTTGCATGTCTCTACTTGGTGGAACTAGATCTCCTTGCTTCCAGCATAACAGACACAATCATAGCTAATACCACTATGACCTTTCCCAATTGTCCCAGTCATGGACGTATGCACCCGAATTAGGTGATACAATGAAAACAAGCTTATAATAGGCTTCAGCAGTTTCAACTGGCAGTTATTCATATCACCCTGCCTAGAACAGCAGTGTGGGATACTAGATGTAATAGATAGCAATGTTGAATAAACCTCAGCAATAAAGCAAATGAGATTTATTTTCAACATTTTATCACCACAGTTGTTGTTTTACTCTTTCAAAGACACATGAAGAATTCGGAAACTTGACTGTTCTCAGTACAACTCCTATAATAAATACACTTTGAAAGCAGCTCCAACTTGTGATGAGTATTGAGTAGAGATGGGCGGATCAATACACTGCAGATCAACTTTGAGTAGAATTTTGTGAAATTCCATCAAATTTAGACAATTTACAATTATATTCACCAGGATCACATAAAAAATGTCCAATACAATTTCTCACACTGCTGAAGATTGCAGTACACATAAATGGGGCTCATATTATCAGGCATGGCCAAATGGGCTTCCCCTTAATGCAGTTATCATGTTGCAAGCTCTAGCATAGACAATCAGTGGGGACTACCTCAGTCACTGTAAGATGAGGTCCAGCTAAGCAACACCATTTTAGAATTAGACAGCCTAGGGATAGGAGGATAGTGTGCACTGCTCATTTTACATAGGGTGTAGTTGTGTTGTACTACTGCAGAGCTGAATCACATTAAAAATGGGAGTGGTAGCTTAGACTGTATTTAGACTTCCATACATATTGGTCTGAGATCTGACCACAATTCACAAATTGACCAGGGGTCTCTTGACTTAAGTGTGACAGGTTCATATATTTCAATGATGCAGTCAAGCTCACGTCAGGAGACGCGCAGACTGTCCAAGAATTGCAGTCAGATTTCAATCTGATTTATAGGGACATCTGAATGTGGCCTTAGGCCGGGGTTCCACTTGCAACAGCGATGCGACAGACTTACACGTGTCTCACATTGCATAACCTGGCATGGCATGGCATGGGTACAGGCATGGGTAAGCTGCATAGAAATACATACAGCTTATATGGTCCAGTCAGGAGAGCGGGTGGGCATGCCGGGTTATGCAATGTGAAACATGTATAAGTCTCTCGCATTGCTCTCCCAAGTGGAACCCCGGCCTTAGGCTAGGGTCACATTTGCGATGTGGCATCCGTTTGAGGGATGCATTAAAAGATGCTTTTGTAGAGCCCACTGGGACGGGGTACTTGGTACCGGAGCGGGGTACTGCTGGGGATGTCACGGAGGTCCTGGTCCGGACCGTGTCCCGGGTTCTTACAAGTAAAAGGAGATATATACAATGGATAATGTTTGTCATGACGCCAACCATGGGTTGTGGTCAATGATGGGACCACCGCTGCAGCGCTGCTCTGCCAGGAGGATGGATGGATGATGGTGCTGCAGCTGGAAGGATGAGCCCGCCGTGGGTCGGGCTGCTACTGGCAGGGTAAAAGGTATGCAAAATTCAATATACCTGGAATCAGAAGCGGACACTGAAGCAGGGTTCATCGGTTTTACTTCCATGTTCTTCACAGTTAACACAGCTCACGATACAGTTCAGTTCTTAACAGTTCACAGTGCAGTTAATTCCTGCAACACTTGCACCCTCTGCAGCCTGGCTGTCGCTCTGAGATCCCTCATTCTTCCTAAGTGTCCTTTCAGGCTGTCCTCTCCCTCTCTGTTCTCTCCGCGGGGTTGTATGGCGGCAGCTCAGCCCCTAGTGGGTCCTCGTGGTTGCTGCTGTGCCTTCAACCCTGGTGTTGGGAGCTCCAACCTGGAATTCAAGCTCCCCGTCGGTTTGTCTGGGAAGCCGGTATGGAACTCCAGTTTCCCTCAGAGCAGACACTGTGGTGTGTGCCTAGCCTGCAGTAACCCTATCTTCCAAGGTGTTACCAGGCTCCATCTAACCCGTGTGATTCCAGCACAATTAGGGAAAATGTCTCAACCAGTTAGTCAGTGCTGCCGTGTTCCTCGGACCTGGTGATACCGGTCTGGTCTCTTTCCTCACACTCCCCTGGGATGCCGGCTATGGACGAGCTTTTTCTCCATGGTTTATGTGACTCTGTGGATTCTGCATCTCCAGGAAGCCCAACCTCACCGGAATATGTGTCACTTTCTGTCTGTTCTTGTCTGCTCGGCTCACTCTACCTGCTTGATCTTTACAGCTGAGCCTACTCCAGCCTACTGGTCTTTTCAGTTCAGCTCACTATGGCCTACTAACTACTTCCTCCTCTTCTTTCTCTATTTGTGCTCTCTGTCACCTGACCTACATTCCCACCCACTTTCCTCTAAACCCACCCCACCTTGCCTGCCTAGAGTCCCGGGCTCCGGGTTGGGTGTCTCCATCTAGTGGGTGTGTGCGCTGTGAGGGTGTTTGTTGCACAAACTGTCTATCTTCCTGCCTGGCTGCAGTTCCCTATGTGGCAACCCTGGTCGCAGGGGCGCCACACTTTTTTTTTTCCCTTGCCATTCCCATGACATGTATGTTTATTTTTAATGCATGCGTTAACGCATGGTACATATATGTACCATGCATTAACGCATGCGTTTCCCATAGACTCCTACATTAAAAAAAGGCATGAATTTTCCATAACAGCCCCAAAAACGCTGCAGCCCAAGTTTTTATGTGCGCTACAAAAAACACATTGCACCAAACGTATTGCACTTTAGCAAAGCGTTTTTTGCATTGGAGTCTATGGGTGCGTTAATGCATGCGTTTTTACACATGTGCACCTGACAATAACGCATGCTTTTAGCGGATGCATGGCGCGAATCTGACCTTAGCCTAAGTCTGAGAATAATAATCCAAAGATTCAAGTGATATAAGGAGGTGCTGGGCCTGCATAGTCAGTGTAGCAGTGAATCGACTGATCTGTGATATAGTGAAGTTACAGCACCGTAGTAGCAGCATTTTTTTTTACATTTTTAGAAGAAACAAAGGTTTGGTACCATGTTAGCCAAATGCAAAAAGTTTGATTGCTTTTCATACATTGCAAACAAAAAGGGCAGTTTTATAACCCTTAAAATACTTATTGGCTACATTCTTACTCCCCTTTCTGGCTCCAACTTCTCCATAACTATGTATTTCTGTTAGGTGTAAAGTTAGTAGTTGTTTAGTGCTGTCCATGTAACTACTGTAAACTGCATTTTTCACAAGCAGGTTTCTCTTCATATTCCCTGCGCTTTTTGTACATGGCTGATATCCACTCTGTCATCTGTTATTGGCAACAGACAGAAAGCTGATAGGAGAAGACAGCTGTTTGGCAATACTAATTTGCTTATTAGTTATTAACCCCTTCATGACCCAGCCTATTTTTGCCTTACTGACTCTACCATTTTTTGCAGTTCTGACCAGTGTCCCTTTATGAGGTAATAACTCTGGAACGCTTCAACGGATCCTAGCGATTCTAAGAAAGTTTTTTCAAGACATATTGGGCTTTACGTTACTGGTAAATTTAGGTTGATAAATTTTGCGTTTATTTGTGAAAAAAAATAATAAATTTGGTGAAAATTTAGCAATTTTCAAATTTTTTATTTTTATTCTGTTAAACCAGAGATATGTGACACAAAATAGTTAATAAATAACATTTCCCACATGTCTACTTCACATTAGCACAATTTTGGAAAAAAATAATTTTTTGGTAGGAAGTTATAAGGGTTCAATGTTAATCAGCAATTTCTCATTTTTCCAGCAAAATTTACAAAACCATTTTTTTTAGTGACCACATCATATTTGAAGTTCCTTTGATGGGCGTACATGACAGAAAACACCCAATAGTGACACCATTCCAAAAACTGCACCCCTCAAGCTACTCAAAACTACATTCAGGAAAATTGTTAACCCTTCAGGTGTTTCACATGAACTAAAGCAACGTGGAAGGAAATAATGGACATTTTAATTTTTCCAACAAATATGTTTTTTTAGCCTCAATTTTTAATTTTCACATGGATAACAGAATAGAGTGGATCCTAAAATTTGTTGGGCAATTTCTCCTGAGTACACCAATACCTCACATATGGTCATAAACCACTGTTTTGGCCAGTGGCGGACCTTTAGGCGGGGGGGCCCTGGTGCAGCTGTAGGTGAGGAGCGGGAAGGGGGGGTGCTAGCAGCTGCAGCTGTGGTGCGTGGGGGGGGGCAGTGGCTCCTACCAGCGCCGAGCCATGCATTGAAGGTCTGGGAGCCGTGGCTGCATGCAGAGGAGAGGAGGGGCAGGAACAGCCAAGAGAAGCAGGAAGCTTCCTTCAGTTTCCCTCCTCTCCTCTGTCACAGGGTCACGGGGGCCCCCTACTGATGCTTGAGGGGCCCCCTACCCAGTCGGGGCCCTGGTGCAGCTGAACCAGCTGCACCACGGTAGGTCCGCCCCTGGGTTTGGTGCTCGGCAGGGCTCGGAAGGGAAGGAGCACAGTTTGACTTTTTGAATGGAAAATTAGCTCCAATTTTTAGCACATGCTATGTGGCGTATGGAGAGCCCGTGTGCCTAAACATTGTGGCTCCTCCACAAGTGACCCCATTTTGGAAACTAGACCCCCCCAAGGAACTTATCAAGATGTTTATGAGCACTTTGAACCTCCAGGTGCTTCACAAATTGATCTGTAGAAATGAAAAAGTGAAAAAAAAGTACTTTTTCATTTTTAAGGATCAATTTGTGAAGCACCTCGGGGGTTCAAAGTGCTTACTATGCATCTTGCAGCTATGCAAGTTATTTGGGGGGTCTAGTTCCCAAAATGGGGTCACTTGTGGAGGAGCTTCAAAGTTTAGACACACAGGGGCTCTCCATACGCGACATGGTGTCCTCTAACAATTGGAGCTAATTTTCCATTCATATTGTTAGCGGACACCATGTCGCATTTGACGAGCCCCTGTGTGCCACCAGGATAAAGGCAATTGGAAGAGTCGGGGTACAGCACCAGAAAATGGTTCCTCTAATGAATGTGGTGGGTTGGGTTGCAATTCGTAGCGTGGGGGGCCCACAACATTTGGGTGTCTCCACGCTGAGGATTCCAGCCCCCCAGCTGCCTTGTGGTTCCTGGCTGGCAACCAAAAATAGAGTAAAGATACATGTCGTTTTATTTGTTTACATAATTAAAAGAAAAAAAATTACGTAGGGCTTCGCCACATTTTTGGTCCAGCCAGGTATAACTTGGCAGCTACAGACTGCCAGCCACATCTGCCTCTTTGTACCTGGCTGGCAACCAAAAATACAGCAAAGCCCAACATTTTTTTTTTAATTTATATAACTAATTTGAGAAAAATAACGGCGTTGGGCTCCGCCATATTTCTGGTCCAGCCAGGTGTAACTAGGCAGCTGTGGGCTAGAATCCTCAGCATGGAGAGGCCCAAGCATTCTGAGCCCCCCATGCTGCAAATTGCAGCCCGCAGCCACCCCAGAAAATGGAGCATTTATTGAAGCACCATTTTCTGGCGCTATACCCAGACTCTTCCAGTTGCATGTGCCAGTAGCAAACTGGGTAATAAAGGGGTTAATGCCAGTTTTTTTTATTGGCAGCTGGCACTAAGCCCAAGATTCATAATGTCGGGCAAATGTTAGACTCGGCCATTAGGAATTTCTAGTACATAGTAAAAAAAACACCACACGGAAAAATCTTTTTATTAGAAAAAAAACTAACTAAATTTGGACTCCATCTTTATTACAAAGATCCGACATAGTCCAAAATGATGGTCACATAATGCTAGATCACCTCTGCTACATCTAGAGACTGCAGTAAGGGATCAAGTGTCCTCTTGTTGCAGTCTCTGGTGTCATAGTGATGATGCACTGTATGGCAGATCATTGCTATACAGTGCAGCATCACTGTGCAAACCCAAGTCTCAGGGATCATATGTTTACTATGTGATCACTTGTGCCCAGGCTGTCAGATCCCTTCTCTGCAGCCTGATCTCCATGCATGGAGATTGGGCTGAAGTAAAGCGATCTGACAGCCCAGGCACAGTGATCACATAGCGGAGCACTGTGCCTGGGCTGTCAGATCGCTTCACTGCAGCTTGATCCCCTTTTTTTTTGGAAGTACACTGAGATACAGGCTGATTTTCTGCTAAGGGGAAAAAAAAACAAAAAAAACCCCTCTTTATATCTGATTTTCTAGCGAGTGTGACTGCGAGCTACGTGTGACAGAGCAAGTGCGACAGAAGTAAGTGTGTGACTTGTGATTCAGTGACTTTGGATTCAGGGAATTTGGAAGGGAGGATTTACTGAATTGCTGGTTGTATTTTGTTAATACTTTGCATTTCTTTTTACTTATCATTTCTGTCTGGTGCAATCCCCATTAGGAAATGAGCTCCATTATTGGCAATGCCATCCAGTGTACATCTTGCCACATGCATGCATTCCTTGACCAGCCGATCGAGGGTTCATATTGCTGTGTGAGATGTGAGTACGTTGTGCATTTGGAAGCCCAGATACTGGATCTAAATGAACAACTGACAACGCTGAGATCCATAGACAATATGGAAAGGAGTCTGCTGCTCACTGAACAGCTGCTCAATGGGATAGATGTGGGGGAGGATGGTAGTATGGAGCTGCAGGACCGTGAGGTAGCTAGCTGGGTGACAGTTAGAAGGCGGGGTAGAGGGAAGGGTGCCAGGGAGGCTAGCCCTGATCTGGCACACCCCAATAAATTTGCTATGTTGGCAGATGAGGGGGGTGTAAGTTCAGGGATAGCACTGCTGCAGCAGGGCATGACCTCTGAAAGCCAGAGGAGTGGCTGCTCCAGTAAGGGGGAAAACAGGAGAGTAGGGCAGGCCAGACAGGTGCTGGTAGTGGGGGACTCAATTATTAGGGGAATAGATAGGGCAATCTGTCACAAAGACAGGGATCGTCGAACAGTGTGCTGCCTACCTGGCTCTCGAGTCCGGCACATCGCTGATCGGGTTGACAGATTACTGGGAGGGGCTGGTGAGGACCCAGCGGTCATGGTGCACATTGGCACAAATGACAAAGTTAGAGGTAGGAGGAAGGTCCTTAAAGATGATTTCAGGGAATTAGGCTGCAAGCTTAAGGCAAGGACCTCCAAGGTAGTATTCTCTGAAATACTGCCTGTACCACGTGCCACACCAGAGAGGCAACGGGAGATTAGGGAGATAAATAAGTGGCTCAGGAATGGGTGTAGGAAGGAGGGGTTTGGGTTCCTGGAGAACTGGGCCGACTTCTCTGTTGGCTACAGGTTCTATGCTAGGGACGGGCTGCACCTCAATGGGGAGGGTGCAGCTGTGCTGGGGGAGAAAATGGCTAGAAGGTTGGAGGAGTGTTTAAACTAGGGATTAGGGGGGAGGGTATTCATTGTATAGGAGGGGAAGATAGTGTAAACAGTAACCTGGGCACAAGTAATAAAATTGGGGGTGGCATGGGGGGTGGGGTTAGAACAGTCAATCTAGTAGGAAGGAATAGAGGTAAAGAGAGATGCATAAAGTGCATGTTCACTAATGCCAGAAGCCTCACCAACAAAATGGAGGAATTAGAATTGATTTTGTTGGAAAATAATTATGACATGGTGGGGATTTCGGAGACTTGGCTGGACGAGAGCCATGACTGGGCTGTTAATTTACAGGGCTATTGTCTGTTCAGAAATGACCGTACAAATAGGCGAGGAGGAGGTGTATGTTTATACGTAAAATCATCCTTAAAACCCATCCTGCGTGATAATATAGGTGAATCTAATGGAAATGTAGAGTCCCTGTGGGTGGAGATAAGGGGAGGGGAAAAAAATAATAAATTACTGATAGGGGTTTGTTATAAGTCTCCAACAATAATGGAAGTGGAGGAGAATATCCTCATAAAGCAAATAGATGAAGCAGCGACTCAGGGAGAAGTCATTATTATGGGGGACTTCAACTACCCTGAAATACATTGGGGATCAGAAACCTGCAGTTCCAGCAAAGGTAATAAGTTTTTGAAAACTATGAGAGACAATTACCTTTCACAACTGGTTCAGGACCCAACAAGAAGGGGGGCACTGCTGGACCTAATATTAACCAACAGGCCAGACCGCATATCAAATATACGGGTTGGAGGTCACTTGGGTAATAGTGATCATAACTTAATAAGCTTTCAAGTATCCTTTACTAAGACGTGTAGTAGAGGGGCCACAAGGACACTAAACTTCAGGAAGGCAAATTTCCAACGGTTGAGAGATGATCTTAGTGCAATAAACTGGGACGATGTCCTGAGACATAAAAGTACACAACACAAATGGGAGATGTTTATTAGCATCCTGAATAGGACCTGTGCACAATATATACCCTATGGGAATAAGAGGAAACCACTATGGCTAAATAAAGCGGTAAGAAGTGCAATATGTGACAGAAAGAAAGCATTTAGGGAATTAAAGCAAGTAGGTAGTGATGAAGCATTATTAAATAAATACAGAAAATTAAATAACATTTGTAAAAAGCAAATCAAGGCAGCAAAGATTGAGACAGAGAGACTCATTGCCAGAGAAAGTAAAAAGAATCCCAAAATATTTTTTAACTACATAAATAGTAAGAAACTAAAAAATGATGGTGTTGGCCCCTTTAAAAATAGTCTGGGTGAAATGGTGGATGAGGATGAGGAAAAAGCCAATATGCTAAATGACTTTTTTTCAACAGTATTTACACAAGAAAATCCCATGACAGACAATATGATCAGTGATAACAAAAAGTCTCAATTAAATGTCACCTGCTTAACCCAAGAGGAAGTACGGCATCGTCTAAATATCACTAAAATTGACAAATCACCGGGCCCGGATGGGATACACCCCAGAGTGCTGCAGGAATTAAGTACTGTCATAGATAGACCATTATTTTTAATATTTAAAGATTCCATAAAAACAGGGTCTGTACCACAGGACTGGCGTATAGCAAATGTGGTGCCAATATTCAAAAAGGGGACAAAAACTGAACTTGGTAATTATAGGCCAGTAAGCTTAACCTCTACTGTGGGTAAAATCCTTGAGGGTTTTCTAAGAGATGCTATACTGGAGTATCTGAAGAAAAATAACCTCATGACCCATTATCAACATGGTTTTACGAGGGACCGTTCCTGTCAAACTAATCTGATAAGCTTCTATGAAGAAGTAAGTTCTGGACTGGACAAAGGAAATGCAGTGGATGTGGTGTATATGGACTTTTCAAAAGCTTTTGATACGGTGCCACACAAAAGGTTGATACATAAAATGAGGGCAATGGGGATAGGGGAAAATATGTGTAAGTGGGTTAAGAACTGGCTTAGTGATAGGAAACAAAGGGTGGTTATTAATGGAACACACTCAGAATGGGTCACAGTTAACAGTGGGGTACCACAGGGGTCAGTGTTGGGCCCGCTTCTATTTAATATATTTATTAATGACCTTGTAGGGGGCATACAGAGTAGAATCTCAATATTTGCAGATGACACTAAACTCTGCAGGGTAATCAATACAGAGGAGGACAATTTTATATTACAGGAGGATTTATGTAAACTAGAAGCTTGGGCTGCTAAATGGCAAATGCGCTTTAATGGGGATAAATGTAAAGTCATGCACTTGGGCAGAGGAAACAAAAGGTATAATTATGTGCTTAATTGTAAAACACTGGGCAAAACTGTCACTGAAAAAGACCTGGGTGTATGGGTAGATGACAAACTCACATTTAGTGGCCAGTGTCAGGCAGCTGCTGCAAAGGCAAATAAAATAATGGGATGCATTAAAAGAGGCATAGATGCTCATGAGGAGAACATAATTTTACCTCTATACAAGTCACTAGTGCGACCACACTTAGAATACTGTGTACAATTCTGGTCTCCGGTGTATAAGAAAGACATAGCTGAACTAGAGCGGGTCCAGAGAAGAGCGACAAAAGTCATTAGAGGACTAAGGGGTCTGCAATACCAAGACAGATTATTAAACTTGGGGTTATTAAGCTTGGAAAAACGAAGGCTGAGGGGTGATCTTATAATAATGTATAAATATATGAGGGGGCAGTACAGAGACCTTTCTAATGATCTCTTTACTCTTAGGCCTGAGACTGGGACAAGGGGGCATCCTCTACGTCTGGAGGAAAGAAGGTTTAATCATAATCACAGACGCGGATTCTTTACTGTAAGAGCAGTGAGACTATGGAACTCTCTGCCACATGATGTTGTAATGAGTGACTCACTACTAACATTTAAGAAGGGCCTGGATGCCTTTCTTGAAAACTATAATATTACCAGTTATATATACTAGATTCTTTGATAGGGCGTTGATCCAGGGAATTAGTCTGATTGCCATATCTGGAGTCAGGAAGGAATTTTTTCCCCCAATGTGGAGTTAAGTGTTGCCACATGGGGTTTTTTTTGCCTTCCTCTGGATCAACATGTTAGGCTATGGGTTGAACTAGATGGACTTAAAGTCTTCCTTCAACCTTAAAACTATGTAATAAAACTATGTAAAAAAAAAAGCACAGTGATCCACTATGTGATCACTGTGTATGGGCTGTCAGGTCACTTCACTGTAGCCTGATCCCCATGCAGAGGGATCAGGCTGCAGAGAAGTGATCTAACAGCCCAAGCACAGTGATCACATAATGGATCACTGTGCCCAGGGTGTCAGATCACTTCTCTGCAGCCCGATCCCCCTGTAGGGGAATCGGGCTGCAGAGAAGCGGTGGCGGCGGGAGAAGCAGGCAGTGGGCAGAAGGCGGCGGTGTGCATAAGGTGGTGGCGGCGGCGGGCACAAGTGCCTGCACCGCTGCCATGCTGAAGCTGATGGGGAGTGATCAGATCAGTGCTCCAACCTATAGAAGGGGCTATGACATCCCCTTCCATAGGTGGAGAGAGGATCACTGTGATTGACTGTTCAAACAGCCAATCACAGTGATCCTGGGGGTGGGGTGAGAAATCCACCATACCTGATGTCAAGCCCCAGTGTTTTGTAATTAGAACGGGCCGCGGTAATCGCCATGACGTTGTGGGACGTCACAGGTTGGGAAGGCACTGACTTCTTTGATGTCCCACAACGTCATAGGTCGGGAAGGGTTAAAGGGAATCTGTCAGCACAGAATGACAATTCAAACAAAGCACAGGCTCTTGGTTGTGCATCATGGTGTACCAAACATCTTAGGCTATGTCCAGACACATTGATTTTTGAAACTTCAAATCTGCAGCAAATCCTAGGGGTTGCTTTTTTCTTCTGATTTCTTGGCAGGAGGTTTGCTGCTTTTTTTTTATTGCGTTTTCGTTGCGGTTTTGCTGCGAATTTAGTTGCTGTGTCTTTGCAGCAGAAACTATAGTAAAAACACAGGTCAAAAATAGAGCAAAAACATGCTGTGTGAACATAGCCTTAGATGGAGATAGCTGGAAAACCTGCTAGATCTCCATCTATCTTTTCCTGACTCTTTGAAGTCAGAAGTCCCAAGCAAAGAAAAGGGTTATCGGGTTGAAGGTAGAGGGAAAACAAGCAGGTGGGAATATGCACTTAAAAATTTGGCCAAACCATGATACACAGAGCACCTTTGCTTGGTTTGAACAGTAATACTGTGCTTACAGTTCCTTTAATATTCATTAATAGATATATGAATATATCTATACTAGCTGGGTGCCCGATGCACATGCATCGGGATTCTAGAAGGGCGAGTCTCTGACTCGCAATGGCCGCTTCGCGGCCAATGCTTCGCGCTGTTAAGGCGACTCGCCATGCCCGCTGCGCGGGTATAGCGAGTCGCCTTAGAACTGCTCGCAATGGCCGCTGCGCGGCCAATGCTTCGGGCGTATCCACATGACCACGCTGACTCGCATTGCGAGTGGAATCAGAAGGGGCAAAAAACCCATTCGCAATTATATAATAGATACATAAATGCAGACATAGGATGCAGCTAATTCTCACTGGTTTGGGGGATCCAGTTGTTCAAATTACCAGTGATTCTCAGAACTGGCAAGAATCAGTACCCCAATCTGGAACTCAAGACTCTGGGCACATTGCTGTCAACTGGTTATGTGTCCGAGGAAACACTTTCAGTAGAGATGTAGTGCTGTGCACAAAATCATCTGCTTCCTGCATTACAATGGTTAAAATGGGCACCTGTTTATCAGAAGCCAGCAGCTGACATCGACGCGTACATCATCGTCAGCACATGGCACTGATAATGCGTCATGTGCTCGCCAATTTTATCCTCTTTGGAAGTGAATATGGAGCAAGAAGAGAACACCATGGACACATTGAGAGGAGTATCTATTTGTTGTGTGTGTTATAGAAGAGCAACCATATAGGGTCCATGATGGAGGGTATAAATACATAAAAGGCCATAATACGGGGACATGCAGGCCCAGAATGGAGTACATAAGGGCCCAAGATGAAGGACAAAGGCCAGGGTCACATCTCCGTTTTGACCCTAGCCTACAACAATCCGGTTTTAACTTAGAACTTTTTCCAGCACCGCATAGCGTTACCGCTATGCGGTGCTGGAAAACGCAGTCCCTAGTTACCCGATGTTTACCTTAACTACCTGTCACACAGGCAGCTGCTCGGAGTGCGCTTTACAGCGCCGCACAGGAAACGTTGCAGACAGCGTTTCCTGTGCGGCGCTGTAAAGCGCACTCCGAGCCGCTGCCTGTGTGACAGGTAGTTAAGGTAAACATCGGGTAACTAGGGACTGCGTTTTCCAGCACCGCATAGCGGTAACGCTATGCGGTGCTGGAAAAAGTTCTAAGTTAAAACCGGATTGTTGTAGGCTAGGGTCAAAACGGAGATGTGACCCTGGCCATACTGTCCCAGGATAAGAAACACAGAGGACCGGAATGAGAGACAAATTCCAGGGTAACACATACCATCCGTTTTTGGGCTAAATCAGTTTTTGTTAACATTTTGGACATTTTTGTTTCAAAGTCCAAAAACGCATATGCATTAATGCACGTGTATGTGCGTTTTTAAAAAAATTCATGCGTTTCTATGCAGCATCCCAAAATCTCTGCTAGCAACGTTTTTGGGGTGCTTTCAAAAAATGCCTGCGTTTTTTTAACATTGGGCCTATGGGAGACGCATGCGTTAACTCATGGTACATATAGGCACCATGTGTTAACGCATATGCGTTTTTGGTGAAAAAATGACTAAGTCCCAACATTTTGAAAAACGTCCAGGACCTCAGGGGACACTATTGGCACGCTTGGAAAAAGGGATCCGTTTTTCTAAGGGCTCAAATAAATTTATTTGCATGTGTGACCCTGTCCATACTCATTGTCTCCAATACACTTCAGTATTCATAATGACTTTACTGGTATCAGGATTCCCTTCTGGTTTTGTGTCAAATCTGCACTCAAAAACTCTTCCTAAATTGCAGTAAAAACTCAACGAATTGTACATGGCCTAAATGTACCTGAAGGGTGACCGGTTTGCAAAGCACAGGGTACACCCATGCCTAGTGTTTGATATACAACCTGCAAACATTCTGAATAGCTGCCTTTAGTCCACCAAGTTAATTGCCCAGCAATGTTGCAGAGACGAAGCATCAGAGAGCCAGTTTTGTGCCTGCAGCTCATTTATGTCACTAACCTGAAAGATCAGTCCATAAGGGCGCACCACCTTCTGGCAAGCAGTGCATTCCTAAAGGCAGGTACTTGAGGCATCCCTTTTAAGATGTCAAAATTGTTTTGACACCATAACAACTTTTGAAATACAGTATAATTTCGGCATGCAACATTTTATTGATTTATTTTTTGTCTCCATATTCTGTTTTATATCTGTTTTATTTTTCTGTTGACGTTTTTTCCTAGAGAAGCTATCATGTTGATTGGTACCATTTTAGGGTACGTATGACTTTATTTTTATCACGTTTTAGTCTATTTTTACTTTTAAATGAATTAACTAAAAAAATCTGAGTGGCCCTTCTTTACTCAACAGCATTAACTCACGAGCGTTTATGTGCAATTTTATTGTTTTTTAACAGCAAAGCTTTGGTTTTCCACTTAAAGATGCAACTGTGTTTTTTTCTTAAGTGAATTTTTCTTCAGGCTCCCCATAAAAGCCTATAAGGAAAAAATAACATCACACTGTTTAACATCATCTTTAGATTCACAGTAAGTTGCCATGAAATTACTGCACATTCACTTTGCTTAGGTTCCTTTCACATCAGCGGTTTCTTAAATTGCGGCAGATCCGGCATTTGCGGCTCCAAAAAAAAACGCGGTCAGCAGCATTTTTTTTTTCGCCACCACAAGTGCCGGATCTGCCGCATCCAGCAGAACTGCACTTGCTGCACCCAACCGCAAGCCCCATAGACAATGCATGGGGCCTGCCGCAAGTGTTCCGCAAGTGCGGCCGTTATGCGGCAGATGCGGTAAATCTGCTGCAATTTAAGAAAAACTCTGATGTGAAGAGGGCCTTGGACAGTTAGGCCATATTTAGATGCAGTGTATATGCTGTTTGCTATTTTGCAGCTTTTGTTTGTACAGAAAATTTGCTACGTTTAATTGTCCAAGCAAAGTGTGATTTCATGAACACTCCTACCCACTGTGTGTGTAAAGATATTAATGTTATTCTTTAAGAGCCAAAGAAAACCCATGTTAAAAAGTATGTAAAAACTGCAAGTAAGGGTGGAGGCACACAGGTGCAAGAATCTCGCAAGTGCAATTTGAGAAAAACTCGCATTGCACTCGGACCAGTATCATTAAATGATACTGGTCATATTAGTGCTATTCCATGCACTGAACTCGACTTGCGAGTGAAATGTGAGTCCAATCGCAGCATGCTGCGATTGAACACGATTTCCTCGCATGAGTGCTCATTGTAAGTATATGGGTGCGAGAAAATCTCGCATCCATACAGCACACTGTGCGATAGTCGCACAAGTGTGTACTTACAATGTCTTCAAACACCGTTGCTGTCAAAGCAGCGGTGTTTGAAATTGCCAGGTTGCCGGCATAGCCACCAATCAACTTTCACCGCTGTGACAGCAGCGGTGAAAGCTAATTGGTTAAATCGGCTAGTAAATGCTTTCCATGGTGCTGAAAATAAAACTTCAGCACCATGGAAAGCCTGGACCTTCAAACACAAAAATTGGAAATTCGTGGTAAATGCTTTCCATGGTGCTGAAGTGTTAGCGGTCAAAGCTGATGGGTGGCTGTGCTGGCAACCCGGCAAATTCAAACTACAAATGATACAGTAATGATTTTACATGTTTTAAAAACATCTGCCCAGGCACTATTCAAGGGTAATATCTGAAAAATGCCTTTAAAGACATGTTTAGCAAAATAGCACTTAAAAAGTACATCTTGTTTTGCAATAAAACAAGACTTAATATATCAAAGCTTTTGTAAAAGTCATAAAGTTATGGCTGCTATAACTAGTAATGAATGAAACAACAAAAAATAGATCTATATGCCCAGGCACAGCAGGACAGTCCTGGATCTGGGTCTATGCCCTACGCAAAATTTGTTATGCTTTCTCTTGTATTAGACTTGGGAGATAAGTAGGGATGGGCGAGTCTACTCGCTAGGACTCGTTACTCGGCGAGTAGTAAGGGACTCGCAGGACTTGGTACTTTGAGAGTTTCCCAGCAATTACTCGCACAGTAACGAGTCCAATGCAAGTCAATGGCAATCCTAGTTTTGTCAGAGTTTACTTTTTCTCACTCGCTAGACTCGCTATATCCCATCGCTATGTAGCTTGAATCTCCCCAAATCGTTTAAACAATCGCACCGCTTCACGGATACCCACTGTCAGCAGCGAGTCTGAGCGAGTCTATGAATCCGAGTCTGAGCGAGTGTACGAATCCGAGTCCTGTATACTGTATTCGGGACTCGCGAATACAGAATCTGTTATGTTCCGACAAAGCTTCCGAGACAGCCTAGCGTGTTAGGTCAGAAAACTTGTGAAGATGGACAAGCATGTTAGCCAATCATATTCAGTAATGCCACAGCCATGTTGGTTGTGGCAGGACTATGATTGGCTTCTGTCCATCGTGATGCCTATGTCATGTATGAGAGGCGAGGCTGTATATAAGCCTTGCCACCGCCATTTTCTCCACATTCCTGTAAGATCTGACCTAGAGCAGGGTGAGGTAGATGCTGGAGCAGATCATAGGGAGTGTCAGTCAGTGTAGGGAAACTTAAAAATTCCTTATATTTAACCCAAACAGCTCTTGTGAGAGCTACCAGGAGGACAGAGGAGTACTGTGTAGAGGACTGTAGGCAGGCAGGCAGGCAGGGAGGAGCAGCCTTACAGTGCACACAGGACCGACCTCATAGCTTAGCTTACTTATGCTGGGTTCACATTTGCGTTCCCCTCCGCAGCCTTCTGCAGAGGGGATCCGCAATGTGACCGCAGCGGCCGCGAGCTCCTATCGTTATAATGGGAGCGCACGGTGCTGCGCTTGCCCGCCATGACCGTGCGCACCCATTCACTCCTATATGTGATCTGTGCGCAGGCGGATGCCTGCGTACAGATCATACAGTCTCGTCCGCACTAGGAATGCAACATGTCGCGTCCCTGGTGCGGACGAGACTGTGTGATTTGTGCGCAGGCGTCCGCCTGCGCACAGATCACATATAGGAGTGAATGGGTGCGCACGGTCAAGCGCAGCATTGTGCGCTCCCATTATAAAGATAGGAGCTCGCGGCCGCTGCGGTCACATTGCGGATCCCCTCTGCAGAACGCTGCGGAGGGGAACGCAAATGTGAACCCAGCATCACTCAGCTGTCCTAATAGCTGAAGTCAGAGGCTTAGGTGAGGTACTATTTCCTATTTTTTTGCACCTCATAGATTTTGGGTCATAATAACCCCTTCAGCTTTATTTTCTCTGTGGCAGACCAGTGCGTTGCTGCTCTCCTACCTGCAAATAGCACGTACGCCACCTGCTTGTGCGACTACTTGTGCGCACTTAATAAATTTTGCAGGGACTAGTGTGCTGCTACACAGACACGGACACATTTCTTACTTAAGGTGCACTTTTAAAATATAACCTTTAATAAATATTTGTTAAAATAACAAAAAAGTGTTCTCCCACACCTAGTGTCTATGAAACACACTTTACAGACAGGGATGGGACAATATTCCTATTAAACCCTGTCTCTTGTTCTCTTGTTATCATATAATTTGGATAAAAACCACAGACATGGACACAGCAGCAAAAAACTGTTGCGAGTGGGCAATGCGAGCGCTTTCCGAGACATCTGCGATTTGTAAATCGCACATTACTCGCTATTACTCGCTTCCCCATTCATTAACATTGGACTCGCTAGACTCGCAACGAGTAGCGAGTCCCGGGCTCGGACTCGCTAGAGTCAAGCGATTCCGAGTAATTTAGGACTCGCCCATCACTAGAGATAAGCCTTCACGTCAAGACAATTTTTCACCTTTTTGACCAGACTAAATTTTTCAGATTTGACGTGTGCTTCAAAATATTTCAATTATTCTGAGTTTGTGTTTCCAGACAACCTGCACATCATGATAGTACTACATTTAGTTTGTTATCATTTGTCTTAATTTATGAAAATATCTAAAATTTCACAAAAATTTGGAAAGATTTGCAATTTTAGAAGGTTGAATATTTACAACCTTAAAGGAGGTAATCATATCACTCAAAATAGTTAATAAACAACATATCATGCCTACTTGATATCGGCATCATTTTTTTAAATTCCTTTTTTATGTTAATATGTTAGAAGGGTAAAAGGTTTGCAGTCATTTATATTTATATTTTTTAATTAAATTTACATAACTTATATTTTCAGAGACCACTTAACTTTTATAGTCACTTTGAAGGGCCCACGCATGAGAAAAGCCATAAACAAGAACCCTGTTTAAAATGTATCTCCCTCAATGTAATTAAAATTACATTCAGAAAGTTTGTTAACCCATAAATTACTTCCCATGAATTCATTCAAAAAGGAAGAAAGGAATAAAAAAAAAAAATATTTTCTAAAATATTGCTCTACCCCTTAATTTTTAATTTTCATAAAGGTAAAAGGAAACAATGGCACCCAAATTTGTTGTGAAATTTCTCCTGAGTGTGCTGATACCTGGATATGTGGTTGGGAACCACTGCTTGAGCACACTACAAATCTTGGAAGGGAAGGAACACCATTCAATTTTTGGAGTTTAAATTTGTGATTATAGATTATGGCATTTCCAGAGTCCCTGAAGTGCCAAAACAGCAAAAAAAAAAAAAAATAAAATAAAAAAATTACCTCTTTTTTGGAATCTACACCACTAAATAATTGAAAGGTGTGATGACCATCTTGAACCAAAACCATAAAGTATACAGTTGTGGCCAAAAGTATTGACACCCCTGCAATTTTGTCAGATAATACTCAGTTTCTTCCTGAAAATGATTGCAATCACAAATTCTTTGGTATTATTATCTTCATTTAATTTGTCTTCAATGAAAAAACACAAAAGAGAATGAAGCAAAAAGCAAAACATTGATCATTTCACACAAAACTCCAAAAATGGGCCAGACAAAAGTATTGGCACCCTCAGCCTAATACTTGGTTGCACAACCTGTAGCCAAAATAACTGATCAACCGCTTCCGGTAACCATCAATGAGTTTCTTACAATGCTCTGCTGGAATTTTAGAACATTCTTCTTTGGCAAACTGCTCCAGGTCCCTGATATTTGAAGGGTGCCTTCTCCAAACTGCAATTTTTAGATCTCTCCACAGGTATTCTATGGGATTCAGGTCTGGACTCATTGCTGGCCACCTTAGAAGTTTCCAGTGCTTTCTCTCAAACCATTTTCTAGCGCTTTTTGAAGTGTGTTTTGGGTCATTGTCCTGCTGGAAGACCCATGACCTCTGAGGGAGACCCAGCTTTCTCACACTGGGCCCTACATTATGCTGCAAAATTTGTTGGTAGTCTTCAGATTTCATAATGCCATGCACACGGTCAAGCAGTCCAGTGCCAGAGGCAGCAAAGCACCCCCAAAACATCAGGGAACCTCCGCCATGTTTGACTGTAGGGACCGTGTTCTTTTTTTTGAATGCTGTTTTTTTCTCCTGTAAACTCTATGTTGATGCCTTTGTCCAAAAAGCTCTACTTTTGTCTCATCTGACCAGAGAACATTCTTCCAAAACGTTTTAGGCTTTCTCAGGTAAGTATTGGCAAACTCCAGCCTGGCTTTTTTATGTCTCGGGGTAAGAAGTGGGGTCTTCCTGGGTATCCTACCATACACTTCCTTTTCATTCAGACGCCGACGGATAGTACGGGTTGACACTGTTGTACCCTCGGACTGCAGGGCAGCTTGAACTTGTTTGGATGTTAGTCAAGGTTCTTTATCTACCATCCGCACAATCTTGTGTTGAAATTTCTCGTCAATTTTTCTTTTCCGTGCACATCTAGGGAGGTTAGCCACAGTGCCATGGACTTTAAACTTCTTGATGGCACTGCGCACGGTAGACACAGGAACATTCAGGTCTTTGGAGGTGGACTTGTGGCCTTGAGATTGCTCATGCTTCCTCACAATTTGGTTTCTCAAGTCCTCAGACAGTTCTTTGGTCTTCTTTCTTTTCTCCATGCTTAATGTCAACTTTAATCTATGTCAACTGGCTACAAGTGTGATTTAGTTATTGCCCACACCTGTTAGGTGCCACAGGTAAGTTACAGGTGCTGTTAATTGCACAAATTAGAGAAGCATCACATGATTTTTCTAACAGTGCCAATACTTTTGTCCACCCCTTTTTTATGTTTGGTGTGGAATTATATCCAATTTGGCTTTAGGACAATTCTTCTTGTGTTTTTTTCATTGAAGACAAATTAAATGAAGATAATAATACCAAAGAATTTGTGATTGCAATTATTTTCAGGACGAAACTGAGTATTATCTTACAGAATTGCAGGGGTGTCAAAGCTTTTGGCCACAACTGTATATATATATATATATGTATATATATATATATTTATATACCATGTTTTTCATTTTATAAGACGCACTTGATTATAAGACGCACCCCCACATTTGTTGAGGGAAAAGAGAAAAAAAATAATTTTGAATGTTTAATGGGGTCCGTTTTATAATGTCAGTGTTCGTCTTACAAATCACATATGTAACTGAAATACAAAAAGGGGACGAAGTGTACACAATCCACACTGCTAAAATGAGAATGCTGCCCCAAGGGTTGATGCAATCATGCTCTTTATTTGCAGTATTGCTAATCCTTGAGGAAGGAGCAGAGCACACTCTGAAACGTGTTGGAGAAGGAATAAAAAGCATAATTGCATCAACCCTTGGGTCAGCATTCTCATTTCAGCAGCGCGGATCGTGTACACTTCGTCCCCATTTTGGATTTCAGTTGTATACCGTTTACAAGTGGAGTGTGGATCCTGCAGCAGCTG
>JARQOC010000265.1:0-104261 GCA_033576535.1 Allobates femoralis
CCCGTAGCTGAAATGAGACTCCTCTCTGCATAGCAATGGAGACTCCCCTCGAGCCTGACTGGGTAGATGTGGCATGGTACCATGTATCATAGCTTGATCTTTCAAAGTTCGGGATTTTGTCAGGTTTAAAGTGTGTCTCTTGGACAAATAATACTTCTGCCTTTTGTTTTTTGAGTCTGTGTAGTATAGGGTGTCTGGTTCTCGGGGAATTAAGTCCATGTACATTAATGGATGCAAAGGTGATTACCTTATTGGAGTCTGGCATGGCGATTATTTTCTTCTGGTGGTTCCAGTGCAGAGTACATGCTTGTGCCTGGGATGTTAGGGGAGTGAAAAAGGGTAGTAGAGGGTAGGAGAAAGCGGGAGAGATCAGAAATCTCAGGGGGGGAGAAATAAAGAAACATTGGTTTTAGAAGCAAAGAATTAAGTTTAACAATTCTAGATTCAATACTAAACAACACTATTGATATGTGGCAGTAGTAGCCAGCTTAGGGGGGGTATATAGAGCTAGTATGGGTAACATTGTCTAACAAAGTCTTGTCAACAAAAAAAAGAAAATAAAGGAGAAAGGTGTGAACTGGTTTTTTCATACCACATCTTTGAACCCAATTTAGAATCACCGCTCGACGGCAGATGGTTCTCAAAGGGGTCGAGAGTTAGAGTGAGTTAACACGGGGTGTAATGATGTTCATGTGGCATTGTCGGGTTCCTTAGGTGTAGGTGATTTTGTCAACCTTCTCTTCGTGCGTTGAGATCTCGGGGTCACCTGCTGCCAGGGCATTTGACCCGGAAGAGGGTGAAGCAGTGCCGCCGATTGAAACGACTCCAGGTCTGGGTAGGTCTCAAGGGTTATGTCAAGCGCTGTGCAGGTGGCTCTCACATCTGCAGATGATCTGACGGTGAGCCTCTTATCCCCTGCCGTAATATGGACTCCAAAAGGGAATAGCCATCGGAAACGGTAACCCTGCTGTAGTATGGCATCTGTAAAGGGTTTCAGCAGTCTCCTTTTTTTCAGGGTGACCGCTGATAGGTCTTGGAAGAGTTGGACCCGTACACCGTCATAGACAATCTCTTTCTGTTCCCTTGCCTTGCGGAGAATCAAATCTTTTACACGATAGTCCAAGAAGCGACATAGCACATTACGGGGTGCCTCTCCTTGTGGCGGTTTGGGGCGAAGGGCTCTATGGACTCGTATTAGCTCAATGTCTCGGGAGTCATCGTCAGCAAGCAAGCTCCTGAAAATCTCTAAGGCAGCGGTGCCCAGTGCCTCAAACGCTACAGATTCTGGTAGGCCCTTGATCCGAATATTGTTGCGGCGTTCGCGGTTTTCATGGTCCTCCAGGGTGGAATGAATTAGATGCAGTTGCTGCTCATGGACATTAAGGCTATCAAGAATTTCATTGGATCGTTGCGACACCACATTTTGGGATGTTTCAAGCGCCTCAAGTCTGTGGCCCTGTGATGCTATGTCTTGTTTTATTTCTGCCAACTCCCGACCAATCGGCTCAAGGGCTTTAGCCAGTATGCGTTTTATGAAGGAGCGGGTAACCATGGTGTCCTTAGACTGGGGCTCTCCCTCTGAGTCGCTCTCTCTCTCTGTGTCGGAGTCATCCCCATAGGCCATATTTGTGTGTTTGGCTGGTTTTGTATACTCTGTGACAGTGCTCTGTGCCTTCATAAAGTGGTCGACATCGGCCTGGGTAACAGACTTCACAGCCTTAGATGTGCTTTTGGGTGGTTTAACACTTGATTTTCCCATATTGAGTCAGGATAGTTATGATGATAGATTGCAGGCAATTTTGGTATTCAGGCTCCCCCTGCTGGCTAAAGAATGTTTAGTATATCATAGTTTATCAATCAGTGCTGAATGGAAAAAAGTCAGAATTTATAGTTGGTGGATCCTACTGATGTTAGATGTTTTACATCAGATGCAGAAAATAAAGAGCAGTGCAGTCCACTGGGATGTAGGGGTAGGCTCAATGCACAGTCTCTTTGTAGCCTCCAGCATGTATAAGGCACCAGGTTAGGGACACAATTCTTCTCCCTATCTGCTACCAGCACAATAACAGTCAATATGGTGCCTTGATCTGCCTCAGACAGCCCCTCGCTCCTGTGTGAGTGTTTAACTTGGGGCCGCGGATGTATCACAGCCCTTGCTGCTACTACAGTGTCTCAGCCTATGTTCTCTGGGTTGGCTGCGGGTCTACAGGAGCACACCGAGCTCCACAGTCCTCCGGGCCCCCGCCTCCCTCTCTGGGCCCCAGACCGCTGGCTCCTCTACCTCCCGGGCGCTCACCTTGATCCCGCGTCTATTGCAGGCTGCTCGCGCTGGTCGCACCGCCGGAGGGAAAGGAGAAGTGGCGCGCACCTCTCCCTCTTCCAGCGCGTCTCCTGTCAGCTCAGCAGGTCTCTCCGCCTGGCTCCTCGGAAGCGCCGATATCAGGAAGCGTCGGCTCCTCTCCCGGTCAGTGCATAGCAGGTGCGGATCACTGGCAGACTGGGTCTGTGTCCAGGGAGCGCGGTGAGGCCGCGCCAGGCCCAAGATGGAGGGGGGATGGTGGCACGTGCAAGGCGCCCTTCAGGAGAGCCGCCAGGTGCTCCCAGCGTCTCCCAATCTCACCTCTGGGTTCCTTAGAGGAGCGGGCAGCTATATATGGGTGGCTGTGGGCAGTTTGGAGTTTCTCTGCTGATGGATGGCTTGGATGCTGCAGGTTGTTTTAGGAGCTCTGTGTAGTGCAGCCTCCTTAGTCAGCAGCCATCTTGGATCCCCCCTTGTTTGAGGCCAAACACAGTCTCTCTAGGAGAGGGAAAGTGAAGTATTTTGCAATAACTGCTTTGATGCAAAAAAAATGCCTTTTTAGTATAAACTGAAGGATTTGAGAATCACTGATTAGAGGACAAACATGGCCTTTTTAGGGGAAAGTGACTGATTTGGCAGTAACTGGTTTGAGGCCAAAAAAATTTCTTGTTAGTACAAACTAATTAATTTGGCAATAACTGGTTTGAGGCCAAATACAACCTTTTTAGAAGAAACTGACTGACTTGGCAGTTACTTGCTGTATGCAAAAAACACTGCCTTTGGCAATGCACACAGATTTAGGAATCACACTTGTTCTCAGCACAAAACGCCTATGTCTATGTCTGGATGGACACTCTCGCCCTCCTATTCTATCTAAAAAGTGATCAAGAAGGTAGCTATCTTTTTGTGTAGCATGGATGGAGCAGCACAGAGCCACGTGGAGAGGCAGCAGCACTGTCACTTCCTATATCCCGAGTGATATGTGATTTTGGCAGTCAATGAAACAAGCCAGCCAATGACATAAACCCTTGTGTCTTCAAATTGTGGATGTTTTATGCACTCTCATTGGCTGCCGGCCCAGAACATGAAAACATGAACAGAAAGTGGTGGAAAAAAATTGAGTTCAACACTACTCTAATCTCTCCCCACCCCCTCCTCTCATCAAACACGTCCCACTCACTATCCTACACTGTCAAAAGGTAGGGGAAAAACATCACTAAAACGCAGTAATACTTTTTTTATCTGATCAGTTTAAGAACAAAGCCACATTCAGCTATTTTTTTGTAAATTGTATGTGTTCCCAATCAAGAACAAAATCTGCAATGTTCATGCTGAATTAGAAATTGGCAAACATGTTCAGAGAAAGTTCACTCATCTCTAATGATAAATATTTTTAACTTTGAATGCTGCTTACAAAATTTTATGAACCTTACGGTAAGAGGGATTAGAAATTTGGATTTAAAGGTGCAGAGCGGAACGATAAATACAAGCAAACACCCGCCCTGATGGTGTAGTAACATGGAAGGATATATAAAGTCATTTTGTTTTAAGAATTTTAGCTGTACACACTATACCTGATGAAAGCTGCATAGGCTGAAACGCATTGTATGTATATTGCCCAAATAATGTTTGCTAAATTAGGCTGGGGTCACAGTAGCATTTTTCCATGCGTTTTTGGAGACCTGCGTTTTCAAAAACGCATGTATAAAAAACGCACTCATAGGCCCCCATGTTAAAAAACGCATGCCCTAATAGCCAAAAAGCATGTGTGACAGTTCCATGCGTTTTTGGTGCTTTTCCAAAAACGCATGCGTTTTTTAATATGGGGCCTTATGGGAAACGCATGCAAAAACGCATGTACAATTAGTGCCATTCAAAAACACATGCGTTTCCCATAGGAGCCCATGTTAAAAAAACGCACCAAAAATAGTACATGCACTATTTTTGGGTGCAGATTTCAAAACGCAGCCAAAAACGCAGGGAGCCATCAGACACCTTAAAAAACTCATGATGACATGAAAAACGCATGTAAAAAAGCATGCGTTTTTAAAAGGCACTAAAAAAATGCATGTCAACTGTGACCACAGCCTTAATCTCCAAGTTCCTCATTCTTCAGATGCCAAGAGTGCTGGACAGTGGGAAATCCTTCCTTCCATGATTTGACTTCATGTATGCTTGTGACAAGGTCCACATTGCTTCCACACTAACGCTGCATACCGATGCCTCATGTAAGCAGACCCTTATGGTACCTTTACACGCCGCCACAACAGGATGGATACCAACGGCAACTTCACGTGCACGAGCACGGCCGAACGGTTACCAACGGGAACCGCACCCTCTATACACGCCGCCACAAGGTGCGCTACGCTACGCTACATCTACAGCTACATACATCGCCGGGTGTCGCAAGTAGCCGTCTGTAGCTCAGCGTACCAGCTTTACACACAGCCACCACAGAGTGATCTGGGAGCAACAAAGGCAGGACGTAAAACAAATAGGCGTGCCACAGACCTGTACGCCGCGCCCAAACCACAACCATTGGCCAACACTACGGAGTTGTGATTGGGCACGACGGAAAGGGCGGATGGCCGAGACGTGCCGTACTAGTGAACGGAGTGTGGCACGGAATAAGCGCTTGTGACATGGCGGAGCCTGGCGAATGCATCCAAATCGATGGTAATGGGTCACGCTAGAGCGGTGGCCAGTCACATATCCCGTGTGTATGAAAGTAGCGGTCCGGGGCTATGTGTGCGTAGTACAAGTGTTTGCCGTGTCACGCACGATCAGCGCTTGTGACAGCCGCGTGTGCAGATTGAACTGAGGTGCGTTTGTGTGCCACACATTAGCGTCTTACAAAAGACAGTATGTGCGTTTTCTGTCAAAAATCTGTGACAACTGTGGCGAAGTATGTGTATGTATACAGGCTGAATGGGGTTTAATATATGTGCTGACAGATGTGAATGTAGTGGATCAGCTTCCAAGGCACCAAGTCAAAGATCTGTGTGACAGTGTATTAGCAAACACCTGACAAGAATATGTCCTGCATCAATGTGCTGTGTGCAGGGGACCCTCTGCCTACAACAAAATAAAGGATCATGTACGCACAATGGCCACAAACACTGTTGGGCAAAAGACTTTCAGAAAAACATGGCTACCCACACATATTGTGTGCACAATCCCAGCCAATAGGTGGCTATGACATCCCAGGCCCCACCCAACCCTGCATCACATTGCCCTCCTCCACCAAGTAATCAGGCTCACACAGATTATGTTGGATCCAACAGAAAAAGGTTTAATATATTGCATGAATCTTGACCTTGTCTTGTGCAAACAAAATATACATAAAGTAAAAACATTGTAGAATTCAAGAGCAGGTGACATTCATCAGGCAAATTCAATGGATAAGCAAATCACCACACATTGCAAACTGTGCATGGAAAAAATACAAAAATAACCTAAACTAACTAACTAAATAACTACATAATGAAAACTCATGCACATAATGAAAACAAAGAGAATGGAAAAGGTCAACCAAACATTAAAGGGGTGCAGCTAACCTGCTGTCACCTTCATTGAAAACACAAAAAGCAACTCCCAGAGCCAGCCACATTATATGGCCTGGTCCTGCCAGCTCACTGCACCAGACCCATTGAAGTAGGAGCAGTAAGCTTCTCTACTGTCCCTGGCCTCCTGCCGAGTGCGGCCATGGCTCTGCGGCTGGAGTGGCACAATCACATGGGCCTCATCACGCCAAGACCCTGGACGGAGCTCCCCTGTTGTAGCGTCTGCATTATCTACATAACCTCCTGGCGTGTATGATGCCCTATCCCTACGACGCAGGAAGTTATGTAGCACACAGCAGGCCACCACTACCGCGTCAATAGACTCCGGTTTCATATGTATAGGTGTATGAAAAATCCGGAATCTATTGGCCATTATCCCAAACGCATTTTCAACTACTCGGCGGGCCCGGGATAGCCGGTAGTTGAAAATGCGTCTCGCAGAAGTAAGGGCCCTCTGGGGATATGGCCGCAGTAGGTGTTCCTGAAGTGGGAATGCTTCATCCGCCACAAACGCAAAGTTGAGATGTTCGGTCGTGTGCTCATTTGAGGGTAAGTTTAGCCCACCATTCCCTAGTAGTGTTGCCAAGGAGCTTAGGGCAAACACCCCCCATCTGAGTTGCGACCGGGCATTCCAACATCCACGTAGAGGAACTCATAGTTGGCATCTACTACAGCCATGAGGATTATACTACAATACCCTTTGTAATTGTAATACAAAGAGCCAGAGTGGGCAGGTTTGGTAATCCTCACGTGCTTACCATCCAATGCCCCGCCACAGTTGGGGAAGTTCCACCGGGTTTCAAACCCTTGGGCCACTTCCAGCCATTCTGCAGCGGTTAATGGCATTTTCATGTAGGCTGGCTGCAGAGCTCTCCAGATGGCCCAACACGTTTCAGGGATCAGGCGGCTCAGCAGGGGCAGGGAGACACGTGACACGTATGTGAGGGATGTCATGGACTGCCCTGTAGCCAGGAACCGCAAAGTGATCGCCAACCGCTCAGCAGCTGATACTGATGGGCGCATTATAGTGTCCTGACGCGCTATCATTGGCCCAACACGCTCCAATAGGAAGGTGAAACAGTCCTCGGGCATACGGAGATAGTTTCGGTAATCATCAGGACAGTTAAGCTCCAGCTCCCGCAACAGCTGCATGTGGCCCGGGGTTTCCCGCCTCAGAAGCCAATCACGGGTCCACATCCGCCGCTGTCTGCGCCTCATCAACCTTTCATACCGATCCTGATACCACATTTGCTCTTCCACCAACGCAAGAGCCACGATAACATTGCGGTCATGGATATTCTGCATCCTCAATATCAGCACCTGTAGATGTGAAAGCACAACATGAGTACATAGACCAAAATGTGTGCAAGTCAGCAGGTTCAGCAACCCACACCTCTTTTCCATTACACACTATAGCCAAGAGGATGGGATCTCTTGTGTGGGCCCAAAACACAACCCTGAAGCAAGGACGGCAAACACCCAGTAGTCACCCCAAACAACATGGCACACGGCGATTGAGAGTGGCCTCCTCTACATCAACGTCAATGGGAGCTCCCAAAATTCACACATCTGCACCTAGGTGAGTTAGAAAGGGACATGTGTCACCAATAATGTTGGTCAAACAGGTCCCATAATCCATTACACAGCCCATAATGTCAATTGATTACAGTAAAAATGAGAAGAATAACGAATGTGACGTACCCCGATATGGAAGGTTGAGGAAGGCTACATGAACCAAACAACATTGCACATGACTGCGGATGGTTACCCATGGTGTAATTGGTTTTTGAAGGTGTCATTTTAAATACACATGTATGCCATGTCTGGCGCCCAACACCTCAAAGCCCTGTGTCATCCCATTCCGTTGAACACAGTCTCCATTGGCCACAACCAGTATGCAGAAATCGATCCAGTCGACATGAGTGACACAGTTCCGTCTACAGTCATGCATCCATTCTCCTGTATGTTGTCTGCAAACAAACACAGCAATGTATCTCAACAAAAGTGTCAAGGCCCACACAAAATGCCGTATCCTAACCCACACACTACACTATATGTCGTCCCCTACAATACAAACCCCTATATCGGCCGCTACACCAGTCTCCGGCGCTCTCCAAGAACATCAACATATGCACCCCACCCTGCGCCAATTCCATGTGTGTCCACAAAAACTTACCTAATGGGTCTGGCCAGCAAGCGTAATGTTTGGCGGGATGGCCAACTTTTAAAGGGCCGCCAACCTATCACGATTCAGCGATCTCCACCAATTAGCGGAAGGCAAATCCGCACCCAGGTGCCCCTTCAGGATGTGCATTATTGTGTCCGCTGTGATTGGTGTCCCGGACTATAAAGGCAGGTCAATGGCCACTGCTCCGTGTCCAGACGTCGATGTGCATTGAGCTACTAGTGTCCTGTTTGACTTCTGTTGCTCTGACGGTAAGCCTCTTTAGCGGTTTGTAAGAAAATGTAATGAACGCAGCTGGTTCTGGCACAGGCAGCTTAGGCGATGTGTGTATGGCCATGTTTGAAGCGGCATGCAAATATTGAACACGTAATATTAAATATGTGAACCTTATTCTGTGTCGCCCAGTAGCCAGGTAGTGCCTCTACTTATATAGTGTAAGTATGTATTGCACCTTCTGCTTTTTGGCAATGGTAAAAGAGCACGCTGTTATTTCTTTGGCTGGTACTTCACATCAACATTTCAGGGGTGGTAGAATTGTGGCGGACATTCCAGGGATGTTGGGTACATGTGTTAAAATGGGACTTCCACGTCTGGAGGAACACCTACATGATCATCTGGGTGCACATTACATGTAGTATGTGCAGTGTTGGCACACACCAGCCCGCCTTTCTGATATAGTGACCCCTTACCATTGTGGACACTGGCCAGGTACTAGTTAGCACACAACGTGTTAGGTCACATGTTGCCCTCTACAGGTATGTACGCACACACCGTGTCAAGGTGTGTTGCAATAGGTACATTGGGGACAGAAATCATGTTTGAAACATCTGTAGGTGGACACCGATATCCGGTGCTTGATATTGGCTGCATACATGTGTTTGAGTTAGTAGCGGTCTGAGATTGAGAAAATGGCACACTCATGGCCAGTTTCACTCCACAAAATAGCTGCATAGATGATCACTGTAGAAAGTTAATGATTATGTGTATGATTGTGGCAAGTTTTGAAATGTCGGTATGCCTTGTGTTGTGACTGTTTCTTTTTTTGTTAATTTTTCATCGGCAGATGCCGACGGGTACTGTGGAATTGGAATCCCAGCTTCTCACGGAGTATCAGCGGCACGAATGTTTGTGGCGCAGCTCGCTGCCCGAATATAAAAATCGGGCAGCGAGGGCCGAGGCCTACAGGAGTCTTGTGGCTCTGGCAAATCGCTTGGAGCCAAGGGTAGGCAAGACGTGGGACCAGCCTATGGTGGCACTTAAGATCAAAAACATGAGGTCGGCGTTCATGCGGGCTCACATTCTGTACCAGCGTCGTCGCTCAGGGGCTGGAGCAGAGGAGGTACCATCACCTACCCTATGGTACTATCCCCTGTTCACCTTCATCCTGGGCGAGGTTCGCCCGCATCGAACGACCACCAACTGCCCCGTTGCTGCGTCCCATGTAGGCCCGGCTGCATCACCACCTGCGCCACAGGAGGTGGGTAATTGTGTGACAGTGGTGGGCCACAATGTTTCCTTCACATGTGTGCTTCGATAAATCCTTCACACCAAATGTGTTGCCATATTTACCTCCTTGCTGCGGCACACCTTGGGGTGTCAATCTATCTGCCCTCCTTCCATGACTTACCAGACTTTTCTATTCTATGCTTCCAGCCGTATTGCAATGTTGCTTCTTCCACAACATCTTGGTATGTTTAGGTTAGTTATTTAAGGGTTTCAAGATAGCAGGTGGTTTGTTCTCAAACAGCCACATAGTACCATGTAGTAAATGGTGCTGTCTCACATGTGTGTTGGCTTTGTTGCCAGTGGGTTAAAGGTAATTGAGTGAGGGGTGGATTCTCACCATAAAGGAGTCCTAATGGGAAGGTGCCCAATATGTGTCATTGGCCAGCACAGCCCCCAGTATCAAGGTGTTGTGGTGACATGTCCTAATATTGGATTACGGCTACGTGACAAACAACTAATTATGTATTTAGCTGAGCTCCTGGAATGGTCGAGGTGAGTGTACAGGAGAACCACTGGTGTTGGGGTCTTGAACCTTATTTGCTTTACTGTGTTATTCCTCATTTTGCATTCTGGTAGTTGGGCTTGGTGTGTGTGGGAGTGGTATATAGAGTCCTGTTGTGAATGTATACAGTTGATATAGCCTCCACTAATGGATTTTTTTTTTATTTTTTCCCGACCCACAGGCCCCAGAAGAGGACGGCTCCATTGCCGAGGATTCTGTTGCTGATGATGCTCAGCCCATGACATCTGGGGCTGAGCAGGAGGGCGCGGCGAGTGATGTGGGTCCAGGCCCAGGTCCCAGCTCCGGGATCCGTCGCCGCCGACGTCCTGCACCACCTGAGACGGAGCTGGCGACCTGGGCCCGACGCGTGTTGTTGGATGAACAACGGACCCACATGGACCCCGACGCCCTCTACATGAGCAACAGAATGCGAGGGATGGAGCCGCTCCAGAAGAAGATCCTTCTGAGGGTGTTCCACAATGCCGCTGATGCTGCCGATGATGGGGCCCTTCAATGGGGCTGCCACGTCCCCTCCCCATGCAACACACCTTGTGGCCCCTTTCACCAGCTGCCCCATCTCGGCCCGTGAGAAGACCGGCCCCGCCACAGTCACCCCATCCCCCCTCAACACATCGTCGTTCAACCAGACGTTCTGGGGCAGGTCGGGGCTGCCCTCAGAGGAGGGGGGATGCGGCATTGTCAGAGCCGACAGAAGAGGAGTAATTTGGACACTAGTAGCCAATGCACAGAATTGGCAGTCTGGACTTTATAATTTCAGGAATTGCGTTTTATATGTATATTTTGTTGATTGATTTTTGGCCAAAATTAGTGGTTTTTTTTTTAATTTTTTTTTCCACTAAAATTCTATTATTTGTAATTTATTTTAAATTCCAGGCTGGAATAAATTTTATTTATTAACACAATTGTGTATTCATTTCAGAATAAGGATTGTGTGGGTTTTTGGGGGTGAATGTAATTGTGGCCAATAATAGGTTTCCCCAAGCCACACAATATGGGCCAGTGCTCGCTCAGCAGGATCACCATCGGTTCATTTGGAATGTCTTAGCACATTCACAAAGGGATGTTGTGATGTGCCTCACATAGTTAGGTTATGGTGAGGTTTGGTCACCAAATATTAGTAAGGTCACATGAAGGAGCGTATAACAAAGTTAGAACAGCATTGTATTGTAAACATACATGTGTCACAGACATTTGCCATCATACAAGGAAGGCTTAGGCCAGATGGGGCTAGCCAGTCCACACTTGTGATGGTCCCAATGTGGGACAGTATAGGGATTGTAGGCCAGATGGGGCTAGCCAGTCCACACTTGTGATGGTCCCAATGTGGGACAGTATAGGGATTGTAGGCCAGATGGGGCTAGCCAGTCCACACTTGTGATGGTCCCAATGTGGGACAGTATAGGGATTGTAGGCCAGATGGGGCTAGCCAGTCCACACTTGTGATGGTCCCAATGTGGGACACTATAAGAAAAGAGCCAACGGGGGCAAAAAAAAATAAAAACCAATATTTTCACTTTTGCAAGGCAACAAGCCAACGTGTGAAAAATTTAGGGTCCAACAAGGACAACTGTTTGTGGGGCCATGTTTGGCCAGGATACAATGCATCCCTCAAATTCATGGGTGTGAACCATGGTGTGGGTGTAGGTCCGCCAGCATTTGAGCCAGGCGGCCAAGGTCCTGCAGGCCACGCTGTAGAGCCGTGGTCAAACGGGCCACAAATGCCTGATGGGCCTGGATGAATTCCTCCATGGTAGGGGCACCTGTATTGGGAGTAAACACAAACTTTAGTACACACTCGTCACTGCTGATGGTTAGTCATGACTGGCCGCAACCATCCACTTACCCTGTTCCTCCAAATCCAGTTCACCATCAGACGGGGAGGGAGATGGGGTCAAGCTCCATCCATATGAGCCCGCACGTTCACCATCTGGAAAAAGGGAGAACCAACATGGTTTACTTTGTTTACATAAATTGTTTGGCCCCAGATGAAATTGAAGCAACAGTGTGCAGGGTGTCTGTGGCAACATAACACACTTACCACCATAGTCACTGTGTGGGGACATGGTCACCCCAGGACTCGCCACTGAGCTGGAGACAGTGGGAGGTGGTGTTACTCCCGGGCTGGGGCTCCGTGGCCACATTATGTGGTTCAGGGGTAACAGTGGTCCTGGGCTACGGGGCAAAGACTCCTCTGGGCCGCCAGGTACTTGCTGCTCCTCGCCCTCCTGTGGGGAGTTGATGTGTTCCTCCAGCAGCCAGGCAGATGGGGACAGCTGGTCACACTCCAGCGGGCTGCCAGGTGCGGACTGGTCCTCCACGTCCTCTGTCCCGGTGGGTGACGGGACGTCTGGCTCCTGAGGCCCGGGGGAAGGTGTTGACCCTGGGGACAAGGGTGCCACTTGAGGCTGATGTGGTGGGGTTCTTGATGGGCCACCTGGGGGTGGGGCATGGGGCCCTTCTTCTGATGAGGATTCAGCATCTAGTTTGAAATTTGAACATAAAAGACGTAATAAGATCATGCCTACACATTGTTGTCCTACAAAGAGCTTGTGTGGGTATGTATTTGACGGCTATGGCTGGGGTCACACACACACAGATATGTGGCCAGATATTGTTGACAGATCTCTGGTTGCAGTGAAAGCATGGACACATTGTTCCATTTTGAGGCTCTCTCCAAATGTCAACATGTGACCATGATTTGACTGCAAACAGAGATGTGCAAACAATATGTGGGCAGATATCTGTGTGTGTGACCCCAGCCTTACTTAGCATCAACCAGGTGATGCTGGATGCATACACTCATGTTGTATGCATGGACTGTGCGTGTGAGACATTTTTAGGCCTGACTGGATGAGCACAACACTGTGAAGATGTGTTTGATTGTGTAGGCCACACTGTCCCTTGTCATATGTTTCCATCATTTTTTGTGTATTGTGGGACATGCACATGTGGCGGTGTGTGTTTTGGGGCAACAATTACTCACCACGCAGCCTGGCAATCCTGGCACGGATGTCCAGTATGCGACCTGGGCACTTGTGCTTCAAGTCAGCGATCTTTTTTTGGATCGCTTTTACTGTCCTCTGTACCCCCAGTTGGCAGAGCAGGGCCCGCTGGATCCGCCGCACGGTGCACCGATTGCGCAGCCTGGGGTGGCGGTGGTGATGGTGGCCCCAATAGTCCCGACGGTCACAATGATCAATGAGGATGATCAGCTCCGCCATCCCCCATGTTGCGGCGCGGTGCACGGCTGCCATGACTGCTATGGTGTGTGCAGAGGCGGGGCTGGCACCTTGCAGGCAGAGTGAAAATGAAACCAACGTCATGACGTCATTACGACCGCTGTGGGGGTGACGCACCTTTATAAGTAGCCCAACACGCAGTGACTCGGCCGACACACTTATGCGGCCCCTACTGCAGAAGACCCACAGTGCAGTCCGTACAACACGGCTCTGATCTGTCTACTGGGTAATCTCCTCCGATGTGGTATGGGATTGTGTGCATCTGTGTGCGCGCTGCGCGCACTGCCAGACCCGGAACACTTCTACGGCAGCTGCTGTGCAATAAGCCAGAGCGGTACGTAACACACACTTGTGCGCTGTGTCCCGCATTATTCGTTTTCATGTTGATAGGATGTGCACACTGTATGTAGATCATGGGCCATTTATGATTTTACGTTCAAGTGTGTGTCCGCGTAATTGTACTACTATCTGATCGTGCATACGGCGCGTATGTGTAGTGCTGAAGGGACAGCTCATCCAAGATGGAGGGCTGTGAGGCAAGGGCCAATCGTAACGCAGCATCTTCCACCAATGATCGCTGAAGGGGCGCGGTATCACGCAGCATGGGTGACGCCTTAGCCACATTGCAGCTACATCGCCGGGTGTCCAGAGTTCCCTTCTGTAGCTTCTTTACACGCCGATACAGCTCGCTACAATCGGCGATGTTGCCATATGTTTATGGGCAGTGCACGGATACAGAGGTATCTGTAGCCGGCTGTGTCGTCCCGTCTTCAGACGCCGCTACTACGGGCAATATTGGCTCGACAAGCTACATTTGTAGCCTGTAGCGGGTTGTATCCATCCTGTTGTGGCGGCGTGTAAAGGTACCATAATGGTACCTTTACACGCCGCCACAACAGGATGGATACAACCCGCTACAGGCTACAAATGTAGCTTGTCGAGCCAATATTGCCCGTAGTAGCGGCAGTCACTGCGCAATCGGTGCACCGTGTGGCCAGATATTGTTGACAGATCAACAGAGATCAACCAGAGATCTGTCAACAATATCTGGCCACACGGTGCACCGATTGCGCAGTGACTCGGCTACTACGGGCAATATTGGCTCGACAAGCTACATTTGTAGCCTGTAGCGGGTTGTATCCATCCTGTTGTGGCGGCGTGTAAAGGTACCATTATGGTACCTTTACACGCCGCCACAACAGGATGGATACAACCCGCTACAGGCTACAAATGTAGCTTGTCGAGCCAATATTGCCCGTAGTAGCGGCGTCTGAAGACGGGACGACACAGCCGGCTACAGATAATGGTACCTTTACACGCCGCCACAACAGGATGGATACAACCCGCTACAGGCTACAAATGTAGCTTGTCGAGCCAATATTGCCCGTAGTAGCGGCGTCTGAAGACGGGACGACACAGCCGGCTACAGATACCTCTGTATCCGTGCACTGCCCATAAACATATGGCAACATCGCCGATTGTAGCGAGCTGTATCGGCGTGTAAAGAAGCTACAGAAGGGAACTCTGGACACCCGGCGATGTAGCTGCAATGTGGCTAAGGCGTCACCCATGCTGCGTGATACCGCGCCCCTTCAGCGATCATTGGTGGAAGATGTGCTGCTTACGATTGGCCCTTGCCTCACAGCCCTCCATCTTGGATGAGCTGTCCCTTCAGCACTACACATACGCGCCGTATGCACGATCAGATAGTAGTACAATTACGCGGACACACACTTGAACGTAAAATCATAAATGGCCCATGATCTACATACAGTGTGCACATCCTATCAACATGAAAACGAATAATGCGGGACACAGCGCACAAGTGTGTGTTACGTACCGCTCTGGCTTATTGCACAGCAGCTGCCGTAGAAGTGTTCCGGGTCTGGCAGTGCGCGCAGCGCGCACACAGATGCACACAATCCCATACCACATCGGAGGAGATTACCCAGTAGACAGATCAGAGCCGTGTTGTACGGACTGCACTGTGGGTCTTCTGCAGTAGGGGCCGCATAAGTGTGTCGGCCGAGTCACTGCGTGTTGGGCTACTTATAAAGGTGCGTCACCCCCACAGCGGTCGTAATGACGTCATGACGTTGGTTTCATTTTCACTCTGCCTGCAAGGTGCCAGCCCCGCCTCTGCACACACCATAGCAGTCATGGCAGCCGTGCACCGCGCCGCAACATGGGGGATGGCGGAGCTGATCATCCTCATTGATCATTGTGACCGTCGGGACTATTGGGGCCACCATCACCACCGCCACCCCAGGCTGCGCAATCGGTGCACCGTGCGGCGGATCCAGCGGGCCCTGCTCTGCCAACTGGGGGTACAGAGGACAGTAAAAGCGATCCAAAAAAAGATCGCTGACTTGAAGCACAAGTGCCCAGGTCGCATACTGGACATCCGTGCCAGGATTGCCAGGCTGCGTGGTGAGTAATTGTTGCCCCAAAACACACACCGCCACATGTGCATGTCCCACAATACACAAAAAATGATGGAAACATATGACAAGGGACAGTGTGGCCTACACAATCAAACACATCTTCACAGTGTTGTGCTCATCCAGTCAGGCCTAAAAATGTCTCACACGCACAGTCCATGCATACAACATGAGTGTATGCATCCAGCATCACCTGGTTGATGCTAAGTAAGGCTGGGGTCACACACACAGATATCTGCCCACATATTGTTTGCACATCTCTGTTTGCAGTCAAATCATGGTCACATGTTGACATTTGGAGAGAGCCTCAAAATGGAACAATGTGTCCATGCTTTCACTGCAACCAGAGATCTGTCAACAATATCTGGCCACATATCTGTGTGTGTGTGACCCCAGCCATAGCCGTCAAATACATACCCACACAAGCTCTTTGTAGGACAACAATGTGTAGGCATGATCTTATTACGTCTTTTATGTTCAAATTTCAAACTAGATGCTGAATCCTCATCAGAAGAAGGGCCCCATGCCCCACCCCCAGGTGGCCCATCAAGAACCCCACCACATCAGCCTCAAGTGGCACCCTTGTCCCCAGGGTCAACACCTTCCCCCGGGCCTCAGGAGCCAGACGTCCCGTCACCCACCGGGACAGAGGACGTGGAGGACCAGTCCGCACCTGGCAGCCCGCTGGAGTGTGACCAGCTGTCCCCATCTGCCTGGCTGCTGGAGGAACACATCAACTCCCCACAGGAGGGCGAGGAGCAGCAAGTACCTGGCGGCCCAGAGGAGTCTTTGCCCCGTAGCCCAGGACCACTGTTACCCCTGAACCACATAATGTGGCCACGGAGCCCCAGCCCGGGAGTAACACCACCTCCCACTGTCTCCAGCTCAGTGGCGAGTCCTGGGGTGACCATGTCCCCACACAGTGACTATGGTGGTAAGTGTGTTATGTTGCCACAGACACCCTGCACACTGTTGCTTCAATTTCATCTGGGGCCAAACAATTTATGTAAACAAAGAAAACCATGTTGGTTCTCCCTTTTTCCAGATGGTGAACGTGCGGGCTCATATGGATGGAGCTTGACCCCATCTCCCTCCCCGTCTGATGGTGAACTGGATTTGGAGGAACAGGGTAAGTGGATGGTTGCGGCCAGTCATGACTAACCATCAGCAGTGACGAGTGTGTACTAAAGTTTGTGTTTACTCCCAATACAGGTGCCCCTACCATGGAGGAATTCATCCAGGCCCATCAGGCATTTGTGGCCCGTTTGACCACGGCTCTACAGCGTGGCCTGCAGGACCTTGGCCGCCTGGCTCAAATGCTGGCGGACCTACACCCACACCATGGTTCACACCCATGAATTTGAGGGATGCATTGTATCCTGGCCAAACATGGCCCCACAAACAGTTGTCCTTGTTGGACCCTAAATTTTTCACACGTTGGCTTGTTGCCTTGCAAAAGTGAAAATATTGGTTTTTATTTTTTTTTGCCCCCGTTGGGCTCTTTTCTTATAGTGTCCCACATTGGGACCATCACAAGTGTGGACTGGCTAGCCCCATCTGGCCTACAATCCCTATACTGTCCCACATTGGGACCATCACAAGTGTGGACTGGCTAGCCCCATCTGGCCTACAATCCCTATACTGTCCCACATTGGGACCATCACAAGTGTGGACTGGCTAGCCCCATCTGGCCTACAATCCCTATACTGTCCCACATTGGGACCATCACAAGTGTGGACTGGCTAGCCCCATCTGGCCTAAGCCTTCCTTGTATGATGGCAAATGTCTGTGACACATGTATGTTTACAATACAATGCTGTTCTAACTTTGTTATACGCTCCTTCATGTGACCTTACTAATATTTGGTGACCAAACCTCACCATAACCTAACTATGTGAGGCACATCACAACATCCCTTTGTGAATGTGCTAAGACATTCCAAATGAACCGATGGTGATCCTGCTGAGCGAGCACTGGCCCATATTGTGTGGCTTGGGGAAACCTATTATTGGCCACAATTACATTCACCCCCAAAAACCCACACAATCCTTATTCTGAAATGAATACACAATTGTGTTAATAAATAAAATTTATTCCAGCCTGGAATTTAAAATAAATTACAAATAATAGAATTTTAGTGGAAAAAAAAATTAAAAAAAAAACCACTAATTTTGGCCAAAAATCAATCAACAAAATATACATATAAAACGCAATTCCTGAAATTATAAAGTCCAGACTGCCAATTCTGTGCATTGGCTACTAGTGTCCAAATTACTCCTCTTCTGTCGGCTCTGACAATGCCGCATCCCCCCTCCTCTGAGGGCAGCCCCGACCTGCCCCAGAACGTCTGGTTGAACGACGATGTGTTGAGGGGGGATGGGGTGACTGTGGCGGGGCCGGTCTTCTCACGGGCCGAGATGGGGCAGCTGGTGAAAGGGGCCACAAGGTGTGTTGCATGGGGGAGGGGACGTGGCAGCCCCATTGAAGGGCCCATCATCGGCAGCATCAGCGGCATTGTGGAACACCCTCAGAAGGATCTTCTTCTGGAGCGGCTCCATCCCTCGCATTCTGTTGCTCATGTAGAGGGCGTCGGGGTCCATGTGGGTCCGTTGTTCATCCAACAACACGCGTCGGGCCCAGGTCGCCAGCTCCGTCTCAGGTGGTGCAGGACGTCGGCGGCGACGGATCCCGGAGCTGGGACCTGGGCCTGGACCCACATCACTCGCCGCGCCCTCCTGCTCAGCCCCAGATGTCATGGGCTGAGCATCATCAGCAACAGAATCCTCGGCAATGGAGCCGTCCTCTTCTGGGGCCTGTGGGTGGGGAAAAAATAAAAAAAAAATCCATTAGTGGAGGCTATATCAACTGTATACATTCACAACAGGACTCTATATACCACTCCCACACACACCAAGCCCAACTACCAGAATGCAAAATGAGGAATAACACAGTAAAGCAAATAAGGTTCAAGACCCCAACACCAGTGGTTCTCCTGTACACTCACCTCGACCATTCCAGGAGCTCAGCTAAATACATAATTAGTTGTTTGTCACGTAGCCGTAATCCAATATTAGGACATGTCACCACAACACCTTGATACTGGGGGCTGTGCTGGCCAATGACACATATTGGGCACCTTCCCATTAGGACTCCTTTATGGTGAGAATCCACCCCTCACTCAATTACCTTTAACCCACTGGCAACAAAGCCAACACACATGTGAGACAGCACCATTTACTACATGGTACTATGTGGCTGTTTGAGAACAAACCACCTGCTATCTTGAAACCCTTAAATAACTAACCTAAACATACCAAGATGTTGTGGAAGAAGCAACATTGCAATACGGCTGGAAGCATAGAATAGAAAAGTCTGGTAAGTCATGGAAGGAGGGCAGATAGATTGACACCCCAAGGTGTGCCGCAGCAAGGAGGTAAATATGGCAACACATTTGGTGTGAAGGATTTATCGAAGCACACATGTGAAGGAAACATTGTGGCCCACCACTGTCACACAATTACCCACCTCCTGTGGCGCAGGTGGTGATGCAGCCGGGCCTACATGGGACGCAGCAACGGGGCAGTTGGTGGTCGTTCGATGCGGGCGAACCTCGCCCAGGATGAAGGTGAACAGGGGATAGTACCATAGGGTAGGTGATGGTACCTCCTCTGCTCCAGCCCCTGAGCGATGACGCTGGTACAGAATGTGAGCCCGCATGAACGCCGACCTCATGTTTTTGATCTTAAGTGCCACCATAGGCTGGTCCCACGTCTTGCCTACCCTTGGCTCCAAGCGATTTGCCAGAGCCACAAGACTCCTGTAGGCCTCGGCCCTCGCTGCCCGATTTTTATATTCGGGCAGCGAGCTGCGCCACAAACATTCGTGCCGCTGATACTCCGTGAGAAGCTGGGATTCCAATTCCACAGTACCCGTCGGCATCTGCCGATGAAAAATTAACAAAAAAAGAAACAGTCACAACACAAGGCATACCGACATTTCAAAACTTGCCACAATCATACACATAATCATTAACTTTCTACAGTGATCATCTATGCAGCTATTTTGTGGAGTGAAACTGGCCATGAGTGTGCCATTTTCTCAATCTCAGACCGCTACTAACTCAAACACATGTATGCAGCCAATATCAAGCACCGGATATCGGTGTCCACCTACAGATGTTTCAAACATGATTTCTGTCCCCAATGTACCTATTGCAACACACCTTGACACGGTGTGTGCGTACATACCTGTAGAGGGCAACATGTGACCTAACACGTTGTGTGCTAACTAGTACCTGGCCAGTGTCCACAATGGTAAGGGGTCACTATATCAGAAAGGCGGGCTGGGTGTGTGCCAACACTGCACATACTACATGTAATGTGCACCCAGATGATCATGTAGGTGTTCCTCCAGACGTGGAAGTCCCATTTTAACACATGTACCCAACATCCCTGGAATGTCCGCCACAATTCTACCACCCCTGAAATGTTGATGTGAAGTACCAGCCAAAGAAATAACAGCGTGCTCTTTTACCATTGCCAAAAAGCAGAAGGTGCAATACATACTTACACTATATAAGTAGAGGCACTACCTGGCTACTGGGCGACACAGAATAAGGTTCACATATTTAATATTACGTGTTCAATATTTGCATGCCGCTTCAAACATGGCCATACACACATCGCCTAAGCTGCCTGTGCCAGAACCAGCTGCGTTCATTACATTTTCTTACAAACCGCTAAAGAGGCTTACCGTCAGAGCAACAGAAGTCAAACAGGACACTAGTAGCTCAATGCACATCGACGTCTGGACACGGAGCAGTGGCCATTGACCTGCCTTTATAGTCCGGGACACCAATCACAGCGGACACAATAATGCACATCCTGAAGGGGCACCTGGGTGCGGATTTGCCTTCCGCTAATTGGTGGAGATCGCTGAATCGTGATAGGTTGGCGGCCCTTTAAAAGTTGGCCATCCCGCCAAACATTACGCTTGCTGGCCAGACCCATTAGGTAAGTTTTTGTGGACACACATGGAATTGGCGCAGGGTGGGGTGCATATGTTGATGTTCTTGGAGAGCGCCGGAGACTGGTGTAGCGGCCGATATAGGGGTTTGTATTGTAGGGGACGACATATAGTGTAGTGTGTGGGTTAGGATACGGCATTTTGTGTGGGCCTTGACACTTTTGTTGAGATACATTGCTGTGTTTGTTTGCAGACAACATACAGGAGAATGGATGCATGACTGTAGACGGAACTGTGTCACTCATGTCGACTGGATCGATTTCTGCATACTGGTTGTGGCCAATGGAGACTGTGTTCAACGGGAATGGGATGACACAGGGCTTTGAGGTGTTGGGCGCCAGACATGGCATACATGTGTATTTAAAATGACACCTTCAAAAACCAATTACACCATGGGTAACCATCCGCAGTCATGTGCAATGTTGTTTGGTTCATGTAGCCTTCCTCAACCTTCCATATCGGGGTACGTCACATTCGTTATTCTTCTCATTTTTACTGTAATCAATTGACATTATGGGCTGTGTAATGGATTATGGGACCTGTTTGACCAACATTATTGGTGACACATGTCCCTTTCTAACTCACCTAGGTGCAGATGTGTGAATTTTGGGAGCTCCCATTGACGTTGATGTAGAGGAGGCCACTCTCAATCGCCGTGTGCCATGTTGTTTGGGGTGACTACTGGGTGTTTGCCGTCCTTGCTTCAGGGTTGTGTTTTGGGCCCACACAAGAGATCCCATCCTCTTGGCTATAGTGTGTAATGGAAAAGAGGTGTGGGTTGCTGAACCTGCTGACTTGCACACATTTTGGTCTATGTACTCATGTTGTGCTTTCACATCTACAGGTGCTGATATTGAGGATGCAGAATATCCATGACCGCAATGTTATCGTGGCTCTTGCGTTGGTGGAAGAGCAAATGTGGTATCAGGATCGGTATGAAAGGTTGATGAGGCGCAGACAGCGGCGGATGTGGACCCGTGATTGGCTTCTGAGGCGGGAAACCCGGGGCCACATGCAGCTGTTGCGGGAGCTGGAGCTTAACTGTCCTGATGATTACCGAAACTATCTCCGTATGCCCGAGGACTGTTTCACCTTCCTATTGGAGCGTGTTGGGCCAATGATAGCGCGTCAGGACACTATAATGCGCCCATCAGTATCAGCTGCTGAGCGGTTGGCGATCACTTTGCGGTTCCTGGCTACAGGGCAGTCCATGACATCCCTCACATACGTGTCACGTGTCTCCCTGCCCCTGCTGAGCCGCCTGATCCCTGAAACGTGTTGGGCCATCTGGAGAGCTCTGCAGCCAGCCTACATGAAAATGCCATTAACCGCTGCAGAATGGCTGGAAGTGGCCCAAGGGTTTGAAACCCGGTGGAACTTCCCCAACTGTGGCGGGGCATTGGATGGTAAGCACGTGAGGATTACCAAACCTGCCCACTCTGGCTCTTTGTATTACAATTACAAAGGGTATTGTAGTATAATCCTCATGGCTGTAGTAGATGCCAACTATGAGTTCCTCTACGTGGATGTTGGAATGCCCGGTCGCAACTCAGATGGGGGGGTGTTTGCCCTAAGCTCCTTGGCAACACTACTAGGGAATGGTGGGCTAAACTTACCCTCAAATGAGCACACGACCGAACATCTCAACTTTGCGTTTGTGGCGGATGAAGCATTCCCACTTCAGGAACACCTACTGCGGCCATATCCCCAGAGGGCCCTTACTTCTGCGAGACGCATTTTCAACTACCGGCTATCCCGGGCCCGCCGAGTAGTTGAAAATGCGTTTGGGATAATGGCCAATAGATTCCGGATTTTTCATACACCTATACATATGAAACCGGAGTCTATTGACGCGGTAGTGGTGGCCTGCTGTGTGCTACATAACTTCCTGCGTCGTAGGGATAGGGCATCATACACGCCAGGAGGTTATGTAGATAATGCAGACGCTACAACAGGGGAGCTCCGTCCAGGGTCTTGGCGTGATGAGGCCCATGTGATTGTGCCACTCCAGCCGCAGAGCCATGGCCGCACTCGGCAGGAGGCCAGGGACAGTAGAGAAGCTTACTGCTCCTACTTCAATGGGTCTGGTGCAGTGAGCTGGCAGGACCAGGCCATATAATGTGGCTGGCTCTGGGAGTTGCTTTTTGTGTTTTCAATGAAGGTGACAGCAGGTTAGCTGCACCCCTTTAATGTTTGGTTGACCTTTTCCATTCTCTTTGTTTTCATTATGTGCATGAGTTTTCATTATGTAGTTATTTAGTTAGTTAGTTTAGGTTATTTTTGTATTTTTTCCATGCACAGTTTGCAATGTGTGGTGATTTGCTTATCCATTGAATTTGCCTGATGAATGTCACCTGCTCTTGAATTCTACAATGTTTTTACTTTATGTATATTTTGTTTGCACAAGACAAGGTCAAGATTCATGCAATATATTAAACCTTTTTCTGTTGGATCCAACATAATCTGTGTGAGCCTGATTACTTGGTGGAGGAGGGCAATGTGATGCAGGGTTGGGTGGGGGCCTGGGATGTCATAGCCACCTATTGGCTGGGATTGTGCACACAATATGTGTGGGTAGCCATGTTTTTCTGAAAGTCTTTTGCCCAACAGTGTTTGTGGCCATTGTGCGTACATGATCCTTTATTTTGTTGTAGGCAGAGGGTCCCCTGCACACAGCACATTGATGCAGGACATATTCTTGTCAGGTGTTTGCTAATACACTGTCACACAGATCTTTGACTTGGTGCCTTGGAAGCTGATCCACTACATTCACATCTGTCAGCACATATATTAAACCCCATTCAGCCTGTATACATACACATACTTCGCCACAGTTGTCACAGATTTTTGACAGAAAACGCACATACTGTCTTTTGTAAGACGCTAATGTGTGGCACACAAACGCACCTCAGTTCAATCTGCACACGCGGCTGTCACAAGCGCTGATCGTGCGTGACACGGCAAACACTTGTACTACGCACACATAGCCCCGGACCGCTACTTTCATACACACGGGATATGTGACTGGCCACCGCTCTAGCGTGACCCATTACCATCGATTTGGATGCATTCGCCAGGCTCCGCCATGTCACAAGCGCTTATTCCGTGCCACACTCCGTTCACTAGTACGGCACGTCTCGGCCATCCGCCCTTTCCGTCGTGCCCAATCACAACTCCGTAGTGTTGGCCAATGGTTGTGGTTTGGGCGCGGCGTACAGGTCTGTGGCACGCCTATTTGTTTTACGTCCTGCCTTTGTTGCTCCCAGATCACTCTGTGGTGGCTGTGTTTAAAGCTGGTACGCTGAGCTACAGACGGCTACTTGCGACACCCGGCGATGTATGTAGCTGTAGATGTAGCGTAGCGTAGCGCACCTTGTGGCGGCGTGTATAGAGGGTGCGGTTCCCGTTGGTAACCGTTCGGCCGTGCTCGTGCACGTGAAGTTGCCGTTGGTATCCATCCTGTTGTGGCGGCGTGTAAAGGTACCATTAGGGTACCTTTACACATGGCTACATTTGTAGCTTGTCACCAGGTAACTTACTGGTTGCAGTGAAATCATGGATACATGGTTCTATCTTGTTGCTGTGTACAAATGGAATCATGTATCCATGATTTCACTGCAGCCAGTAAGTTACCTGGTGACAAGCTACAAATGTAGCCATGTGTAAAGGTACCCTGAGGGTGCCTTTACACGCCGCTACTGGCGGGTGGATACAACCAGCTACACGCTACAAATGTAGCTTGTAGCGGCAATGTACCCCGTAGTAGCGGCGTGTGAAGACGGTAGGAGACACCCGGTAGTAGATGCATCTGTTTCCGAGCACTGCCCTGAAACAGGTGGCTACACAGGCGATTGTAGCGAGCTGTATCGGCGTGTAAAGAAGGAACAGAAGGGTTGTTTCTACACCATGCTATGTACCTGGTATGTAGCTGGGGCATGACACAGGCTCCGTGAAACCACCCCCCATCAGCGATCATTGGAGGAAGCTCCTGCATTACGATTGGTAGTCGCTGCACAGGGCGGCATATTTAAGGAGCTGACCAGTCACACTACACAATTGCTCGAGCGTCATGTATTAAACAGCCTCCTGCGCTGCCTGGCCTATCATGATGTTCTTGCTTTGTCCTATCAGCGTACGGACGTCTTGTAATCCACAATTGTGGCACGCCTATGTGCTGTCCCTGCTGCACCAGGTCCGCCCATATTAGCTTGTTGTAGCGGTGTGTAAATGAGGTAAGGTGAGCTACAGATGGCTACTTGTGGCACCCGGCGGTGTATCCGGGGATAGATGTCACGTAGCGTAGCGCACTTTGTGGCGGCGTGTAAAGATGGTGCGTTTACCGTTTGTAACCGTTTGTGCGTGCTCGTGCACGTGAAGTAGCTGGTTGTATCCACCCGCCTGTAGCGGCGTGTAAAGGTACCCTAAAAGATGGGTCTATAAAGCCAGAAAACAAAACACCATAAAGGTGAGTACAAAATTCTAATTAGAGGAAAATGTTTTGGTACCATGTTAGCCAGTAGAGAAAATGTTGATTTCTTTTAGTGGGAGAAACAAGATAATAATCGTGTAGTTGTGATACCTTTTAATGGATAACAAAAATAAAATAAGTGATGTTACATGGCAAGCTTTTGATGCGTCTTAGGTCCCTTCATCAGGCATGGTATGACAAAATATTGAAAGAAACTCAAAATATATACACGAACAACTGGAATGACTGGACATTTAACTAAATAAACAAAACAAAGCCTGGAGAGGATCCTGTTACGTATTGACTGCCTTGTGGTATGGAAGTGCTGCTGCTGTGATTTAAATGAAGCCTTTTTTTTCCCTGCTCAGTGTGGAGCCAAAGAGGCTAATGTGCAGGAGCATGTTGTAGCAGGTGTGTGTGGTGAATATGATTCATACTTGGGTGATCTGAGGGGTGTGTCTGGGCTGGCTGCGCCCCACCCCTTGGCCATAAATGGGTCAGCTCACATCCACCTGTTGTTGCTGATTTCAGTTCACTTCTGGACTGTGACCTGGTGTGAGCAGGCACTGATCTGAAGCTACTTTTTTTTTTCCCACAGAAGTTGCTGGGCTCCGTGGTCCGTGGGTGGAGATAGGGGCTTATGCCTAGGGCTTGTCTGGAGCTTTAGGGACTTAGGCTTGTGGCTCGAACCTCCTCACCTTTAAAGGTACCTTCGAGATCAGGGCGAGCCAGGGACCCCAGTATCAAGGCCAGAGTAGGCTTCCCTGATCCCCTTTGTCCAGCTCCTGTCTACCCCGACCCCACCCAGCGTGACAGATCCTTAATCAGCCAGGCTTAGTGAAGTCAAAGTTTTTATGACTCTAATATATAAGAAAACCTGGTGTCTTAAGACTTCAGTGTGTTTGAACAACATTCTTCAGATGTTATAATGAGCAATAAATCCATCAGTTAGGTATAACCCTTTTTAGATGCAGTCAAAAGTTCTAATAAATTTGGATTCACAGACCCTTCAATGTTTTTATGATTTGAAATTACCTTTCAAAATTAAAACCTTTATATTTTCAATGTTATGTCCTTGAGTAGAAAAATGTTTGGCTACTGGAATATGGATTTTTTTTGTGTGTAATTGTGTGACGATAAGACTTCATCCTTACTCTTAGCCGTTGTCCAGTCTCACCAACATAAAAAGTCCCCACAGGACATAAAGTGCACTTAATTAAATACAAAATATTGGAAGAGGAGCATGTGAATTTTCCAGGAATTTTATAATCCTGTTGTGAGATGGGGATCTGAATCCTGTCTATGGTTTCTATGTGAGCACAGGTTTTGCAGCTCATCACATTACATGGATAAGTTCCTCTTGATGTATCTGAGGGCTTCAAACGTAGGACCATGATGTTTCTTAAATTGGCGAGGCTGCCTGTAGCACAGCAAGGGAGGATCTTTGAATATTATTTTTAGCCGGTTGTCCTTCTGTAGGATATGGTGAGATTTCCTGGCAGTTTTCCTTAGTACCTCAAGCTGTGGGTTGTAGGTTACCACCAGAGGAACACAATGGTTCTCTCCTTTTTCTCTGTATTGGAGTGCTTGACTTCTAGGGATCCTTGTTGCTTTAATGATCTGATCATAAATGGAGGTGGGGTGGTAGCCTTGGTTTAAAAATGTCTTTTTTAGATGGTTTAGTTGTTCAGCCCTTTCCGCTGGGTTGGAGCAAATATGGTTATATCTGAGGGCCTGGCTGTACAAAATGGACTTTTTAATGTATTTCGGGTGGAAACTGTCCCATCTGAGGTATGTGGGACGGTCAATCGATTTCCGATACCATGTTATACCATGCCTGATGAAGGGACTTAACAAGTCTCGAAAGCTTGCCTTGTAACATCACTTATTTTATTTTTGTTAGCCATTAAGAGGTATCACAACTACAAGATTATTATCTTGTTTCTCTCATGGAGAGCATGTAACATTTAAAGAATCCTCTCTTCATAACAGCTTCTAAACTTATATCCTGGGCCCCATTGTCTACCCCTCTTTTCCTTGCATTGTGTGTTTCTAAATATTTTATTATTCACATATATTTTGTCTATGTGCCAGGTATAGGACACAGCTAGAATGGAAAAGAAGGTGCCCTAGTCAGTTGAGACAAAAATAGTTTTTGGGGCTAGTTGCCAAACACTATTTGTGGTGGAAAACTAACACTGTAAATCACTCTGAAAATATCATCCCCACCGTCAAACATCGTGTTGGCGGCATCATGCTGTGGGGATAGTTTTCTTCAGCAGTGACAAGAAAGTGGTTAGGGCTGATGGGAAAATGGTTAGATCTAAATACAGGGAAATCCTGGAGGAAACCCTGTTAGTGACTGCAAAAGAATTGAGACTAGGGCATAGGTTCACCTTCCAGCACATCAGCACACCTAAATATACTACCAAAGCTAAAATGTAATGGTTTTAATCAAAGCAGATTCATGTGTTTGAATGTCATAATCAAAGTCTACACCTAAATTGCATTAAAAATCTCTGTCAGGACTTGATAATTGTTGTTCACAGAGTCTCTTCATCCAATCTCACTGACCTACAGCAAGTTTGCAAAGAAAAATGGGCAACAATTTAAGTATTTAGATGTGCAAACCTGATAGAGACATACCCAAAAATCTTGCATCGGTAATTTCAACAAAAGATGATCCTACAAAGTATTGATGGGGGATGGAACACAAATGCAAGTAACAATTTTCAGATATATGTTTGTAAAATATTTAGAAAATAATGTACATTTCCTTTACACTCCAAAGTACAATACAAAATAACATTGTGGTACCGTGTTAGCCAGAAAAATCAATGTAAATATTTAAGTCCCCAAAAAAAGTTGAGAAAAGTATCCTAGGAGTGATACCTTTATTGGCTAACCAAATAAAATGATATTTGTAAGCTTTCAAAGCTCAAGGCTCCTTCATCAGACAATATTACAAATGAGTTACTGGGACATTTAAATACAAAATATAGCAGGACATAAGGAGATGACAAGTGGAGATGGGCTAAAGAAATTGAAATGAAGTCTTTGTTGCTGATGTAGATGAAGTAAAGTGGTGTTTTACACATCAGAAGATCTTGTGGAGGTGTTAATGGTTTTTATGTTTATGTAATGAGTCATGAATCCAGGTATCAAATTGAGCCCCATTGTTAGAGATTGGAACAATCTTATGAATTTAAATTCCCAGATTTTTCATTCCTTTCACTTTTAAAGTGACCTTTCTATATCAGGACTGTTAGGTCTGTCATGCTGTATCCAGGCTCAGAGAAGTGTATTCCTACAGGCGTGTCCAGCTTATTTTTTATCGTATGTCTATGTAGACTCATCCTTGTTTGTAGCTTTTGCATTATTTCCCCAATATACATTCCTGTAGTGCACTTTGTACAATGTATCATATACACCACATTGGAGGATGTACATGAAAAGAAGTAAATAGACATTTGTCAAGACAATACCATACAAACGTCTATTTACCATAAACCCACAGGACGTCCAGCATGCCTGAGATGGAACAGCTTTCATCCAAGATACATACAGTTTGGGCCAGAAATATTTGGACAGTGACACAAGTTTTGTTATTTTAGCTGTTTACAAAAACATGTTCAGAAATACAATTATATATATAATATGGGCTGAAAGTGCACACTCCCAGCTGCAATATGAGAGTTTCCACATCCAAATCGGAGAAAGGGTTTAGGAATTATAGCTCTGTAATGCATGGCCTCCTCTTTTTCAAGGGACCAAAAGTAATTGGACAATGGACTCTAAGGGCTGCAATTAACTCTGAAGGCGTCTCCCTCGTTAACCTGTAATCAATTAAGTAGTTAAAAGGTCCGGGGTGGATTCCAGGTGTGTGGTTTTGCATTTGGAAGCTGTTGCTGTGACCAGACAGCATGCGGTCAAAGGAACTCTCAATTGAGGTGAAGCAGAACATCCTGAGGCTGAAAAAAAAGAAAACATCCATCAGAGAGATAGCAGACATGCTTGGAGTAGCAAAATCAACAGTTGGGTACATTCTGAGAAAAAAGGAATTGACTGGTGAGCTTGGGAACTCTAAAAGGCCTGGGCGTCCACGGATGACAACAGTGGTGGATGATCGCCGCATACTTTATTTGGTGAAGAAGAACCCGTTCACAACATCAACTGAAGTCCAGAACACTCTCAGTGAAGTAGGTGTATCTGTCTCTAAGTCAACAGTAAAGAGAAGACTCCATGACAGTAAATACAAAGGGTTCACATCTAGATGCAAACCATTCATCAATTCCAAAAATAGACAGGCCAGAGTTAAATTTGCTGAAAAACACCTCAAGAAGCCAGCTCAGTTCTGGAAAAGTATTCTATGGACAGATGAGACAAAGATCAACCTGTACCAGAATGATGGGAAGAAAAAAGTTTGGAGAAGAAAGGGAACGGCACATGATCCAAGGCACACCACATCCTCTGTAAAACATGGTGGAGGCATCGTGATGGCATGGGCATGCATGGCTTTCAATGGCACTGGGTCACTTGTGATGACATAACAGCAGACAAGAGTAGCCGGATGAATTCTGAAGTGTACCGGGATATACTTTCAGCCCAGATTCAGCCAAATGCTGCAAAGTTGATTGGACGGCGCTTCATAGTACAGATGGACAATGACCCCAAGCATACAGCCAAAGCTACCCAGGAGTTCATGAGTGCAAAAAAGTGGAACATTCTGCAATGGCCAAGTCAATCACCAGATCTTAACCCAATTGAGCATGCATTTCACTTGCTCAAATCCAGACTTAAGACGGAAAGACCCACAAACAAGCAAGACCTGAAGGCTGCGGCTGTAAAGGCCTGGCAAAGCATTAAGAAGGAGGAAACCCAGCGTTTGGTGATGTCCATGGGTTCCAGACTTAAGGCAGTGATTGCCTCCAAAGGATTCGCAACAAAATATTGAAAATAAAAATATTTTGTTTGGGTTATGTTTATTCGTCCAATTACTTTTGACCTCCTAAAATGTGGAGTGTTTGTAAAGAAATGTGTACAATTCCTACATTTTCTATCAGATATTTTTGTTCAACCCTTCAAATTAAACGTTACAATCTGCACTTGAATTCTGTTGTAGAGGTTTCATTTCAAATCCAATGTGGTGGCATGCAGAGCCCAACTTGCAAAAATTGCGTCACTGTCCAAATATTTCTGGCCCTAACTGTAAAAAAATCAATAATCTACAGTCAAGCTCTTAGATACATTCTGATCTGTTCAAACAATGAGGACAGAGAACTACAACTACTATCACTGAGGAAAACATTCGTAAAACAAGGATACTATCCACTGGTAATAGATGAACAGATCCACAGAGCTACAAGGGTCCCAAGAAGCAGCCACCTGGATTACAAACAGAAGGATGACAACAGCAGGGTGCCTCTTGTGGTCACATACAATCCTCACATGAGCATACTAAGGAAAATTGCCGCTGATCTTTAGCCCATATTCCACAAAGACCAGAGACTAAAAGCAATATTCCTAGAACTGCCACTTCTCTCCTATAAACAGCCCCCCAACCTAAGGAATCTCCTTGTCAGAAGTGTCCCAACATCACCATCGCAGATGGGAACATTTCCCTGTAACAAGAAATGCAAGACCTGTACTCACATATTACCAACCGATACAGTCCCTATATCCAACACAAACCAGGACTATAAGATCATGGACTTCTTTTCATGTACATCTTCCAATGTAGTGTATATGATACAATGTACAAAGTGCATTACAGAAATGTATATTGGGAAAACGATGCAAAAGCTACAAACAAGGATGAATCTACATAGACATACAATAAAAAATAAGCTGGACACACCTGTGGGAATGCACTTCTCTGAGCCTGGACACAGCAGGACAGACCTAACAGTCCTGATATTGAAAGGTCACTTCAAAAGTGATAGGGAACGAAAAATCTGGGAATTCAAATTCATAAGAATGATCCAATCTCTAATAATGGGGCTTAATTTGACACCTGGATTCATGACTCATTACATAGACATAAACACAATTAACACCTCTACAAGATCTTCTGATGCGTAAGGGCTCCGTCACACTGAGCGACGCTCCAGCAGTCCCTACAGTGATAATGACCTGGCCAGGATCGCTGGAGTGTCGCTACATGATCGCTGGGGAGCTGTCAAACAGGCAGATCTCCTTAAAGACCAGGGAACAGGGAGCCACCTCCACATCGCTGGAAGCGGGAGGACGCTGGTAACTATGCTAAACACCAGGTAACTAAGCAGCATGCGCTGCTTAGTTACCCGGTGTTTATCATAATTACCAGTGTCCTTCCTGCTTACAGGCTGCGCTAAGCAGGGAGGATGCTGGTAACCATGATAAACACCGGGTACCTAGGCAGCACGTACTGCTTAGTTACCCCCCAGTGTTTATCATGGTTACCCGCCTGTGAGGTCACTGATCGCTGGTCTCTCGCTGTCACACACAGCAATGTGTGTTGACCTGCGGGAGACCAAGGACCAAAAAATTGTCCTGAACCATGTGCAGCGATCAGCGACCTCATAGCAGGGGCCTGATCACTGCTACATGTCACACATAGCAATATCGCTAGGGAAGGTCGCTGTTACGTCACAAAACCTGTGACGTATCAGCGATCTTGCTAGCGTTCTCGCTATGTGTGATGGGGTTTAAAAGACCACTTTACTTCTTCTACATTAGCAACAAAGACTTCATTTCAATTTCTTTAACTCATCTCCACTTGTCATCTCCTAATGTCCTGCTGTATTTTGTATTTAAATGTTCCAGTAACTCATTTGTAATATTGTCTGATGAAGGAGCCTTGAGCTTTGAAAGCTTACAAATATCATTTTATTTGGTTAGCCAATAAAGGTATCACTCCTAGAATACTTTTCTCAACCTATTTTGGGGACTTAAGTATTTACATCCTGTACCCTCCACAAATATTTGCTATTTGGTGGAATTTCTATGTGGATTAAACTTGAAAAAATAACAAAAAGTTCAACGTGTATGAATACTATTTCAATGCACTATAGTTGTACATGTATATTTATCTATTTTAGAGGGGGTCTCAGTTAGAACTTTTGTTATGGGGCCCTGTGATATTATTAATGTATGCCGCTGAGAGTCTCTTATTTGTAGTAATGCTTTCTTTAATATAGTTTTTTTGTTTCAACCTTACAATATTATAAAGCGCTTTCTTTCAGTTAGATTTTAGGTAGTTTGGAAGATCATTGGCCTTGAATGTGCTTGTCTTCTTTACTGTAGATTGTCCGTCAAAGGTGGGAGGGAGTTATTAAAAGTGATGACAGATACTGAGAACAAGGTACTGAAACATACTCCGCAAGTTATTTCCCTGTTCACATCACTGTTATACTCTGTGTGATCGCCACACTGAATGTGAAGGGATTTCAATGCTTGCCAAACATTGAGCAACTGCTTCTGTTTGCATTCCCAGCGGGATCCTAAAGAGAAACATTTGTAGAGAAGACCTGAGAGGCCTTTGCCTTTGATATTTTCCTGCCTTTGGTTTAAGGTCCACTTGATTGAAAAGCTGCCCCTCTCCTTCATTTCCTTGTAATGTGCAACATCAGTCTCCATAGAAACAGAAAGCTGAATATGAATTAACACCATTTAAATGCCTCAGAACTCTCTGCAAATCTGCTTTGAAGAAATATTCACCTCTGAACTACTAGTGTATTCCCACTCATTGCTCAAATCTTTTCATTAACTATGTAAGATATTGATAAAACACTAATGAATCTTGAAGTATTGCAGATTCTGTGAAACACTCTACTACCGGCACTAAATATTGGTAACTGTCAGGTCTAAGAGTAAAATACAGTGAATTACTATGTTGAATTATTATGTAATATCACTTTTTTCACACTTATTCAGGCTATATCTAGATGCACAAAACTACATAGAACCATAAGCATCACTTCTGCTTTTTTTACCTACTCCTAAGGTTTTGGCTTACAAATACCGAGGTAAAATTTATTGGAACAGTTGCTACTTTTTTTTTTAATCAAAATGCAGGCATTCATATATAACATATGATATATCTTTATATATTTCCTTCCATTTGGAAACAATTCTTATTTGGCTCAAAAACTGCACCAAAATGCATGCATTATTGTAGGTTTACTCTACTAAACGTTTAGTAGCAAATTCCCGCCTCCTTTGTAACTGTGATGTGCCAGGCCGGAACATCCTATTTGGCCTGGTGCATTATGGGGGCTGATCATGTGTTCAGCCCGGCTCCGGCGCATGCGCAGTACACATGTTGAAGCCGAGCTGTACACGTCATAAGCCCCCACAATGCACCGGGCCGGATATGACGTGTACGGCTCGGCTTCAATATGCGCACTGCGCATGCGCAACAGCCGGGCCAAGCACATGATCAGCCCCCACAATGCATAGTTACAAAGAAGGCGGGAATTTCAAAAAGAGGTGGCACAGCACAAGGAATGAGGATGCCCAGCGAGACACAAAGGGGTGCATTATTGGCATGTAATGCGCCCATTTACTGTATGTACGCAAGGGCCTTCAACATTATCCATGTCCACCCTTGATTATATGTATTATTAAATAGAGTGTTAAATAAAATATGTAGAATAGCCCCGGAGCCTGCTTTTACAGTCTCCAGATGGAGACTGCAAGTAAGTTATAAAACATTTTTCTTAAACTTTATAGGGCACGTTCAGTTCAGACAGGGATGGTTAGGGATCAGATACAAAGGTGCTGGGACAGGTAGGTAGTGATAGGTTGGGGGGGTAGAAGAAGCTGACAGGTTCCCTTTAAATACACTTTGAATGGCCTATATACACCCTACAGGTGCCACACTGAATTTAATGCAAAGTGATGAAAAAGAAATTATAAATTTCTCTTTAAAATGTTGTTTTAACCCCAATTTTTTCCACTTTTACAATTGATATAATGAGAAAATGGATCCCACGATCTGTTACCCAGAGACTTCTGAGCACACCATCAGAAACCTGTTTGGACCACCAAACAGGAGCATCATTTCAATTTTTAGAACACAACATTTGCTGATTGTGAGAGAGATTAAAGGGAACCAACCACCCCCAATGACCCCCCCAGGCTATGAATATGCTTCCATACACCCAGCACATACATGTGCTGGAAGGTTTTTAGCTAAAAAAACGGGTTTTTATAAGTAAAGATAATGCTATATAAACTTTATACTGAAACGACGGATGGGCGTTACCTAGCTGCAGTAGAAGCCGAGATTGAGCTGCCAGTCTGGTTTCTGTGCACGTAGCTGCAGTAAAGCACAGCCCTTTGTTCCTCCTCCCAGGCTGGTGCACGGGCTCTCATGCCTGTGCACACGTCAGCAGCTGGAGGCGGGTCCCGAGCGCGCGCGCTCTCACTTCCTGGAATCAGCTGTTCATTCCACCAGGCTGAAGCGATAGGACAGTATGTTTGTATTTACTGCAGGCGGCCATTGTTTCTATGTGGCAGGGGGCACATGCAGGCCATAGTAGCGGTCCAAGGGAGATGTGTAATGGCTATCAGTGTTTACTGCTGGGCATTTTAGGACATCTATATTGCAGTGTCTGGGCTGACATTTTTTGCATTGTATTGCATGTTTTGTGCAGTGCCTTGGCGGACATGCTTGGCATAGTAGTACCTGTATTGTGCTGTGGCAGGGCGGATATGCTGGGCATAGTAGTACATGTATTGTGGAGTGGCAGGGCAGACATGCTGGGCATTGTAGTACCTGTATTGTGCTGTGGCACAGCACAATACATGTACTACTATGCCCAGCATGTCCGCCCTGCCACTCCACAATACATGTACTACTATGCCCAGCATGTCCGCCCTGCCACAGCACAATACAGGTACTACAATGCCCAGCATGTCTGCCCTGCCACTCCACAATACATGTACTACTATGCCCAGCATGTCCGCCCTTCCACAGCGCAATATACATGTACTACAATGCCCAGCATGTCCGCCCTGCCACTCCACAATACATGTACTACTATGCCCAGCATGTCTGCATTGCCACTCCACAATACATGTAATACTATGCCCAGCATGTCCGCCCTGTCACAGCACAATACAGGTACTACAATGCCCAGCATGTCTGCCCTGCCACAGCACAATACATGTACTACTATGCCCAGCATGTCTGCCCTGCCACAGCACAATACAGGTACTACAATGCCCAGCATGTCTGCCCTGCCACTCCACAATACATGTACTACTATGCCCAGCATATCCGCCCTGCCACAGCACAATACAGGTACTACTATGCCAAGCATGTCCGCCAAGGCACTGCACAAAACATGCAATACAATGCAAAAAATGTCAGCCCAGACACTGCAATATAGATGTCCTAAAATGCCCAGCAGTAAACACTGATAGCCATTACACATCTCCCTTGGACCGCTACTATGGCCTGCATGTGCCCCCTGCCACATAAGAACAATGGCCGCCTGCAGTAAATACAAACATACTGTCCTATCGCTTCAGCCCGGTGGAATGAACAGCTGATTCCAGGAAGTGAGAGCGCGCGCGCTCGGGACCCGCCTCCAGCTGCTGACGTGTGCACGGGCATGAGAGCCCGTGCACCAGCCTGGGAGGAGGAACAAAGGGCTGTGCTTTACTGCAGCTACGTGCACTGAAACCAGACTGGCAGCTCAATCTCGGCTTCTACTGCAGCTAGGTAACGCCCATCCGTCGTTTCAGTATAAAGTTTATATAGCATTATCTTTACTTATAAAAACCCGTTTTTTTAGCTAAAAACCTTCCAGCACATGTATGTGCTGGGTGTATGGAAGCATATTCATAGCCTGGGGGGGTCATTGGGGGTGGTTGGTTCCCTTTAAACTGTTGTTCCAGTATCCATATTACAACTTGTTAGAGCTCTTTTTTTCCAGCATGCAGAGTAGTTGCATTTTGTGCTGCCTCTTGTTAAATAGCAGTAGTCAATTTTTCCCCAATATTTTTGGGGGCTTGGCTTGTGCTGTCAACATCAGTCAAATATACTTGGTGCTAGTGTAGCGCCCCACTTGTCAGTGTGCCACAGTAGGGGTACTGCACCCAAAGCCAGTGAGCGTGGTGCCCCAGTTATTGGACAATGTGATGTTAAACTGAGGCTCTCACCCCAGCATCCCTACACCTAGAACGAGGGGAACAATTGACCAACCCGTTGCCAAGGTAACTGGTCCCGGTGGGAGGAGTTTTAGCGTAGTGGAGAAAAGCTGGAAAGGGAGAAGTGACAAGCGAGTCCTAGAGAGAAGACGCAGTGAGGGCGCCTAAAAAAAAGGAACGGCAGCCCAGACAGAAGGAGGGAGCCTGAGGGTGTCTGTGAACACCCGGACCCAGATCGTACTATTATCCGGTCTGGGGGGACCCTAGTCCCGAACCAGGGAACCAGCTCCGAGCACGGTACAGGTGAGTCCAACTCTGAGCCGCCAACACCGGTGGATCGCAGGTCTGTTAAGCAACCCCCGACCTTGTCCATGAAGCACAGCCACACCAGGAGCTCCAAACCAGGTTGAGCCCCTTAGAGAGAAGAGTATCCTCATCACTCCCAACGGGCCTGGTAGGAAGAGGGCTTGTGCAGGGCAGCGCATGTAAAGAAAGGGGCGCAAGGAAAGACACAGAGGGACTGAAAGTACAGTGGAAGGAACATCTATGAGAGCCTCAGGGAGACATTGCATCCTTCAGTGACTACCCGGCCAGCTACTCGAAATTGTGTGACTGTATACCTGAGATCTGCTGTGTCTGGTTACCAGTAAACATCCGTACAGAGCCAGCAAGTCTCCAGTGTTTCCTTTTTTATTAAGGTGCAGAACAGCAAGTGTTACCAGATTCTGCCCTGGGGAACCCGCTCCGCCATCATGGAGTGACATCATCTGGCTGCCTATCCATCACTCCCAGAGGTCTGCCGGCAGTGCTGGTGACATCACCAGGTACGGCATTTGGTGTCACGAGACTTTATTATTAATCTTTTATTTTTATCCCCATCTCCTTTTTGAGCAACCACCAAGGCTACGGCCCCAGGCAGGGCACTAGTAAAATCCACCTTACATTTTGTAATTTGATGCTCTTGTGATGGTGGCTTCCTGTGTCAACCATGACACAGCCCATAGGGCAAATTTTTGGAAACACAGTGCACATTATGCAGTGAACAAACCAGGACAGTAGTCTTACCTAACTACTATTTGTCATTGTAGGCTCTTGTGATGGTTGCTTCCTGCATCAACCATGATACACCCCATAGGGCCACCTTTTGGAAACACAATTCACATTGTGTATTGGACCAGCCAGGACAGTACAGTACTCCTACTAAATAAATATTTGTCATTGGAGGCCCTTGTCACAGGTTATCCCACAATGTTAATGAGATAGTAGATTTAGTTTGAATATGTATCCCCTGTCAGACACCATTGCTAGCAGAATAGCATGCCTGGGTTGTCCCACATTGTGAGTGAGATAAGGGATACATATTCAATAGAAATCTAAAGTCAGTCACCATTGCTGGAAGAATAAAATGCCTGGGTTGTCCCACATTGTGACTGAAATAGGTGATACATATTCAATAGAAATCTACTTCAGTCACTATTGCTGGCAGAAAAACATGCCTGGGTTGTCCCACATTGTGGCTGAGATAGGGGATACATATTCAATAGAAATCTACTGTCAGTCAGCAAAAAGTCCCACACTGAGACAAGGGGTGAGTTACAAAAAATAAGAAATTTTTTTTAAACTCTCATTAAAAAATGTAAAAGATTACACGCAATTACAGAGAGACAAAATAGGAAACATTACGGTGGCCTTATGGGAATCACCAAAACGTTTTTGAGAGAGATCAGTGCCTCCAGCAAAATACAGGTGTCACATCAATAAATTACATAGATAGGTTTTAAATATCACTAAAATAGAGGATAGAGGGACACCAAGAAATTAAACTACATGAACGAACATCCAATTAGTTGCCCATAGTGTAATGTATAAGATACTCCAAAATTACTTAGCAATAAGTAATGGTAAAACAGATTTTTTGGCTGTACAGTACTAAGTAGATTTTATGTAACCCATATTAGTCAAACTACAATACTAAAATCCAAACCATGTAGTTTTTCATGGGACATACCACTTATCCACGCCTTAAACTAGGAACAAATAAAATAATAAGTTTGCTCACCATCTTAGGCTAGGGTCACATTTAGAAGGCAAAATATGGTTACCACATCCAGTTCTGGATGTGGTAATCTCATGTCCCTTCAGACTAATTTTGCCCTTCAAGTGTGTCCCTAAATCTGCATGCGGTAACCACATTGCTACTTAATGTGGCATCCGGTTGCCGGATGCAGTAGACGTTGTGGTAATACAAACGTTCCCCGGTTTCCCAGCATGGTTTTTGTTGTCCAGGAATTAAATCGGTTGAAATCGGATTGTCCCGGAGTGTCCCAGACCGGGAAAATCCGGTTTTGCAAGGGACTACAGAAATCATCCATGATCTTTTTGGTCCCGCTGACTGAAAACGGATTCACCCGGATCCACCCAGACAGCACAACACTGGACACCAATACACTTCCATCCGGGTGAATCCGGATCCGTAGGAAAAGATTGCCATTCATGTGTGTTGCGGTACCCGATCCGGTTACCGTACCCGGCTCCACTCACATTTGCGGTTTCCAATTGAAATCCAGATACGGATTAGAAACCTGTCCGAAAAACCTTGTTTGCATAATTTTTACCACACATCGGAAAACCGGATCCGGGAAACGCAAAGCTGTTGATGCGATCCGTTTTTTTTATTGCTGCCTATGGGTGCGGATTCATTTTTCATGCTCAAAACCGGATCAGGATCTGCAATAGCAACTGCAAATGTGACCCTAGCCTTAGTCATTCTCTTGGTATCCTCCTTCCAGCATGGGTCATTACTCACTAACCGCATATCCAAGATCTAGAAGCAAATGAAAAAGACCTAGCGACGAGGAACCGCATGCAATCAGAGGTATATCCAAAAAACCTACATTTACTGAAAAAATTAAAAAGGTGTAGCACAAAAGAAAAGGCAGTCAGATCAGTCCTTGCGGACCGTTAAGAGCAATGTGTTTTGGCAAGTTACGAAGCCTTAATCAGGATCTCTCAATTATAATAATAAATCTTATCCACACCGTTACTAGCATATAATGTCCAAACCACACTTTATTGCATAGGGTATTGAATATGGAGATATCTAATTACCTTAATATACATCCAAATTAAGGTCTCTTATCACCAGGGAATCAAGTGATCAAAAAGGGATTCAAATGTAGGTAAGATATATGAAGTTACGTAACATGGAGTCAACTAAAAATATACTGCAATGTGTATAAAATGCCAGGAAAGGCAATGTAGATAAAAATCACGGAAGCAAGTGGGCTCACAAATGACCAAAAAAAGGAACTCAAAATAAGATAATAATTAAGAAGCTCCTCCTATTCCGCTTTAAGAAGCAAACAAACGAGGCAGAAGATTTGTGTCACCATATAAGCAATTAGATAAGTTTTTCCCCACATGCTATCAGAATACTCCATATGAAAAACTGACCCACTAACCCAAAATTTCTCATCAATCACAGGTCACTCTGGGAAGTTTTTACAGAAAGGTATCCATATCTCTTATTGAACAAAAATAGATTTAAAACCTACAATCAGAGTGGATATTGTGAAGGAATGCGACCCTGCATTTCCTGAACCCCTACATATGTTTTGTACCCCTTATGTCTTCATCAGGAGTTATGTGTGCAAGGGGTTTACGGTATATATGGCTCTTTATATAGAAGCTGGTTAATGAGAATGCTGCCAACAGCTTTGCTTTTTGTTGGCATCCATTTCTGGTGCTGCAAGTCATGTGATCATCTCTAGATCACATGACTGCTATCACTTCCAGTCGGTGGAGCACAAGCGTTGGCGTTGTCATGTAACTGACAACACCACATACCAGGATACAAGTGCCATGAAGAGGGAGAGACTGAAGATGTCACATGTGAGCAGCACACTGAGAATGCACAGGGAAATACAACAGCTTGGGATGGATCTAAAAGAATACTGAATATCGCCAATCATGGTGTAAGTGAATTCCAAGTATATAATGTATATACATAACAATAAACTGAATACTTGTGTTGAATAAACAATATGTGCAAAATTGCTAAATATGTATTGAAGAATAAATAAAAGCAATTGTATGTGCTCCAGTAGCCCATATAAAAGTACATGTGCACTATTGATATAGATCATAATAAATAGTGCCATAACATAATGTGATGTAGTCATAAATTACAATCTATTAAATAATCACGAATGGGTTTTTTGCCCCTTTTGAGTCCGCTCGCGCTGCGAGTCAATGTCGTCATGTGGATACGACCGAAGCATTGGCTGCGCAGCGGCCATTGCGAGCAGTTCTAAGGCGACTCGCTATGCCCGCGCAGCGGGCATGGCGAGTCGCCTTAGCAGCGCGAAGCATTGGCATTGCGAGTCAGAGACTCGCTCTGCTAGAATCCCGATGCATCTGCATCGGGCACCCAGCTAGTATATTATGAATGGATACATAAAAGTGTTCATTTGCAACAGTGAATAGAATGTGAGAAAGAGAAAACAAATAATAAATTATATAATCACAAAGTTAACACATATATCATGTTATGCGAGTTAAATTCAGAGAACTTCATTCTTGATCCATATGTTCTGTTCCTCAGATACTGGATTCCATCCATAGGATTGTATCATGGGAAATGAGATATGGTGAGAGTTAATAATATGTAATTATAAAGAGAGAATTAAGAACACTGTTAAAATCAAATCCATATACCGTATATACTCGTGTATAAGCCGACCCGTGTATAAGCCGACCCCCCTACTATTGCCCCCAAAAACTGGGAAAACTTATTGACTCGCGTATAAGCCGAGGGTGGACTCCAGCACAGGTATACAACCCCCAGCAGTGAGGTATACAGCAGCCTCCCCAGTGGTAGTATACAGCAGCAGCCCCAGTGGTAGTATACAGCAGCCCCAGAGGTATATACAGCCCCAGAGGTATATGCAGCCCCAGAGGTATATGCAGCCCCAGAGGTATATGCAGCCCCATATGCAGCCCCAGAGGTATATGCAGCCCCATATGCAGCCCCAGAGGTATATGCAGCCCCAGAGGTATATACAGCCCCAGAGGTATATGCAGGCCCAGAGGTATATACAGCCCCAGAGGTATATGCAGCCCCAGAGGTATATGCAGCCCCAGAGGTATATGCAGCCCCAGAGGTATATACAGCAGCTGCAGCCCCAGAGGTATATACAGCAGCCGCAGCCCCAGGGCTGTATACAGCCGCAGCCCCAGGGCTGTATACAGCCGCAGCCCCAGGGCTGTATACAGCCGCAGCCCCAGGGCTGTATACAGCCGCAGCCCCGGAGGTATACAGGCCCCCATCAAGTTCCAGGGCCCCCCCCCTTGCGCGCCAGCCTGTAAAGGAAAATCATACTTGCCAGTGTCCAGTCGCGCCGTCCGCAGCTGCCGACACGCGATCCCGGGCTCCATTCAGCGTCTTCCGGCTTCCGACTTCCTGTGGTCGCGGGCAATGACGTCATTGCCCGCGACTACAGGAAATGCGGAAGACGCTGAATGGAGCCCGGGATCGCGTGTCGGCAGCTGCGGACGGCGCGACTGGACACTGGCAAGTATGATTTTCCTTTACAGGCTGGCGCGCAAGGGGGGGGGCCCTGGAACTTGATGGGGGGGCCTGTATACCTCCGGGGCTGCTGCGGTATTTTTTTATTTTTTTATATACTCGCGTATAAGCCGAGGGGGGACTTTTCAGCCCAAATTTTGGGCTGAAAAACTCGGCTTATACGCGAGTATATACGGTAAATACATAATAAAACCACTACTATGTAAGAGCAAGCCCACTTCCCAGATGCATCAGCAGTGAGAAAAGAAAAATAGTAAGATGCACAGATACCTATCTGGCCAATTATTACTCAGATGCCTCCGCTCTGTGCCAGTCATTGCATTGGGTGCCTATACACTACAAGATCCAATTCAAATTGCTTGTTCTCACCCACAAAGCTCCTCACAGTGCAGCACCTCCCTACATCTCCTCCCTCATCTCTGTATCACCCTACCTGTTCTCTACGTTCTGCAAATGACCTTCAACTAACATCTGCATTAATCTGAACCTCCCACTTCCGGCTCCAAGACTTCTCCCAAGCTGCACTAATTCTCTGGAATGCTCTACCCCAAGAAATTAGGACTATCCACAACTCACATAGCTTCAGGCGCTCTCTAAAAACACTTATTTTTAAGACGGCCTATCATGCTCCCTCATACAAATACAAGTCCTTTATACTGTATAAAGCCCATTCACTATTTCTCTGGACATAATTCTCCTTCACACTCCACGAAACACAAAAGCTCTAAACAGACTGGCTGGTGAGCATTTCCAGTTCCTCAAGATGCCTGGACCATCATTGTAATAAGCCCCCTGTACTTTGTGTAACCCCCATCTCGTAGATTGAAAGCTCTTTTGAGCAGGGTCGCCTTTATTTTTGCTTTAATTATTGTATTGTATTTTTCACATTGTTTCTCTCCTTTAATTATTGTTTTGTATTGTTACTTATAACTGTTTGTATTTGAAACATTGAATTGTAAAGCGCTGCGGAATATGTTAGCGCTACATAAATAAAGATTATTATTATTATTATATCACCTACAAGAAGGCACTGAAACCAAAATTCTCATTCAGGCCAAAGGGAGCAATGCTATTTAGCCTGTAAATCCACTTGCTTTCTAATTGACCTAAAACTCTACCCAAATTTTCTTTCTAACTAGGATGTCACAACATAGTTTTACTTGACTCCATGTTATGCAACTCCATATATCTTACCTACATTTGAATGCCCTTTTGATCACTTGATTCCCTGGTGATAGGAGGCCATAATTTGGCTGTATGTTAAGGTATATAGATCTCTCCATATTCAATACCCTATACAATAGAGTGTACTTTGGACATTATATGCTATTAACGGTGTGGATAAGTAGTATGTCCCATGAAAAACTATATGGTTTGGATTTTTTTATGGTAGTTTGATTAATATGGGTTTGTTCATGCCAACTGCATAAGTGCCAACTGTAGAAGTGCCATGCAGTTACACCGGGCAGGAATCTAATGGTCATATCTTCTCTCTTCATACATCTGCAACTTCCAATCGTCCAGCTTTCCTGTCTCTCCTTGCAATAGGTATACATCCATCTGCAACTTCCAATCACCCAGCTTTCCTGACTGTCTCTCCTTGCAATAGGTATACATCCATCTGCAACTTTTATCACAACCTTCTTGTATTTTACTAATGTAATATACTTAAATCATCTTACTGTGTCTGATGTAGGGTGTTCTAAGGTCATCTTTGGTTCAGAGGTTTCATGAACCATGTTGACCAGGAACTCTGGTTATTTATCTTTCATTCATTGCCTCCTGCTGTCTTGAGTTATTTTGATTGATTAACAAATGCCAAGTGCTATGCAGTTACACCGGGCAGTCAAACAGGGCAGGAAACGGGTAAGTAATGCAAGACAAACAGATGTGTAACTTATGTGTGTGGCACCCCAAGGGTTAATGTGCCACAGAAACATCAACACAGGTTTACTCCCCACACAACACTACACTAGAAAGTGGGAGGAGCTTAGGTGTCACCTGCACTAGTGGGAGGAGCTAAAGCTGTTTACCACAGAGCAGGAGTGACAGTTAGTCAGTTTAGTTTGAGTCTGGAGCAGGAGCAGAGTGAAATAGAAGTGGAGGTCCTGAGAGGTCTGAGGAAAGGAGACAGAGTAAATGAGGAACATCCCCGGGACAAAGAGTTACCCTAAACTTAAGCCCGGAGAGGCGCTTAGGACGAAAACCGGATCTGAGGCTGTGCCTGAGACAGACAGGACAGTAAATACCGGAATAGTGAAGATCCACCATCTTCACTGTACCATAGCAAAGCAACACGCAGGGGTCAGTGACAAAAAGGACTCAAGTTGCCCAGCAGATTGGTACCCATGGGAAGAGACAGGGCCAGCAGTTCTGCTACAAGCGGCAGCAGGGCCACACACAGCGCACAAGTAGGAAGCCAAGGACCCGGTCAGGGTGGGAGCAACCCAGTACAGACTCCGTGGACAATACTGTGTTATACCATCTGCAAGTAAAGACTTGGAAAATAACAGAAACCATGAGTGTGTGTGATCCTTATGCTGAAGACCCACTTGCCCTCATATACTGCCATTGCCTCTACTCTCATCATCTCTACTGCTACCCCTACTCTCCTGCAGCATCAATAACCATCCTAACAGACTTTAACTACTACTATCACCACTGCACCGGGGAACCCAGTTCTACCCACTGGAACTATTCCATCCAAGCTGCTATCCCATCATCCCCGGAGGTTCTGCAGCAGCGGCGGCCCCATCACTGGCCGCATATAGTGGGTGGCGTCACGACTGACAAATCCCCTGTAAATAACCCCCATTTTATTGTGCGGGCCCAGGACACGGTCCAGACCAGGACCGCCGTGACATCCCCCAGCAGCATCTCGGTCCGGCACCGAGTACTCCGTCCCAGTGGGCTCCACAACCTGGCGTCAAGAACAGGATCTACCGTGCCCGGTACTGGGCATTGTGTGCCATGATTAGTGACTGTTTTAAATCTGCCACCATTGCTGGGCGCGCGCAAGCTGAATTTTAACTGCGCCACAGAGACTGTAAATTTCAAACTCCGCCATTACAGAGCGCGCGACGCGCGGGAAGAAAAACCGCTCACCGCTCTGACGTCATCCGGAAGGGAAGAGAATCCCTGGTGTGCAGCGGAACCTTTGTTAGACATCCGGACGGAAGCGGAAGACGGAGGGCGGACCTTAACTAAGGGGGCACAGGATGTCACAGCCAGCGGTGCCAAGCAGCGGCGGAGCAGCCGGTGAGAATCCAGCACCGGATCAAGGAGCAGCACTCAGCGGTGCTGCGGCGCAAGGAGCAGCGCCTATTATGCCGCTCCTGATGCCGTATACTCTAGGGGAAATGTGGCTGCCTCAATACTCCGGTGAGCCTAACACTCTTAATGACTTTATTAGCAAGATAAAAGCATACTATGTGATGTACCCCCTTACTGAAGCCCAACGTGTAGGAATGATTCTTGGGCAATTAACAGGCAATGCACAGCGGGAGGTCGCATCCTGGCTGGACACAGATAAGGACACTGTGGAGCATCTTATAGCTGGATTAAAGGCAGCATTTGAATCTACTGCTGATACCCGGGCTAAAATGAGGTTCTTTGCATGTCAACAAAAGCCTGAAGAGAGTGCCAGAGACTTTGCCTTAAATCTGCAGGAAGCACTCAAAGCACTTAAGCTAGCAGAACCTGCCTTAGCCCCGGGAGCTGACAAAATGTTAATTGACCATTCATAGAGGGTCTTTTATCCCCGTCCCACAGAGGACAGCTGAGTATGATGCTCATCCAGAATCCTAAAATACCATTTGCTGAGTTAAAAGACAGAGCTATTCGTCTGCAGCAGGTAGAGGAGCCCCGGAATCTGCAATCTATACAGGGCCTTGCAGCAGCACCTCAGCAACCGATAACATCAGCGACATCTGCTATGTCAGCAAATGCTGCTGAGGCTGGGGAATATATCTCTAATGCAGCCCTCAATCAAAAGCTAGATGCCCTGACAGATACCGTCATCTCCATGGCCAAGGTCATCAAGGAGCTGCGAGAGTCAAAGCCTGCACCCAAGATCAAGTCGGTGACCAGCAAGGAGGATGTTCAGTGGATGAAGCCCAGGAGATATCAAGCGACAAGAGGACGACCCAGCGATCGCTATCAGCCGGATGGACAGCCCATTTGCCGCCGTTGTCAGAAGCCAGGTTACTTTGCCCGAGAGTGTGCTTTAAACAAAGATTCCCTGGGCAGGCGGGCCGCTCCTCAGGTATGAACTCTAAAGGTCCTTCAGCCTGGTTTGACAGATTCGTGGGAGGCAGCCGGTGATCCCTATCGTGTTGAATGGCATTCCCTTTAATGCCTTGTTGGATACCGGGTCCCAGATAACATCGATTCCACATGTTCTTTACAAAAGGTGCTGGGCTGATTCAGACATTGATAGTGGTCCATTAGAGTTTAAAATGAACGTATGGGTTAGTAATGGACAATTAATACCACAGGTTGGGTTCAAAGAAATGACCATTCAGATTGGAAAGGTAGAATTACAGAACCAGGGTATTATAATTATAGATGTTGACCGGCGAGATCGAGAGCCAATAATGTTACTAGGAATGAATGTAATTGAAAAATGTTTTTCCGAGGTAATTACTGTTTTGCAGCAGATCGCCGAGACTGCCGGAACCGGACAGCAGAGGCTTTTGCACAAAGAAATAAAAGCTCTGATATTAAAGCAACAGGTAGAAATATCCGTAGGTGAAATTGGCAGTGTATGAGTAAGTGATCCAATAACCATTGTAATACCTCCCAAAACTGAAATGTTGGTCTGGTGTAGAGCCGCAATAGGCATCAAAGGGCGAGACTATCAAGGCCTGGTAGAACCCATGTACTCAGACAGTAGACCTACAATACTCACAGCTAGAGGAGTGGTTGAGGTACACCGGGGAAGAGTGCCATTACGCCTACTAAATTGCGGAGAGGATGAGATCACATTACCAAAGTATGGTACCATGGCTAAATTGTACATGCTTGATAACAACATCACAGCCGTCGAGCCCTTGGACCCGTCAAGTCAGGCGGATGACAATGGCTCAAGGGAAAAGCTGGAGGATTGATGCCAAAAGCTACATGTAGGTACCAGTTCTACACCTTCCCATCAAAAGCATGGAGTATACCGGGTAGTGAAAGAATATGAGCAGATATTCAGCAAACACCTGTTAGACTTTGGGCAAATCAAAGGGGTAGAGCACACTATACCCACAGGTAACCATCAGCCTATAAAGGAGAGGTATAGACCATTACCACCCACTCACTACCAAACCACCAAAGACATGCTCAGAGAAATGAAATCTGCAGGGGTAATAAGAGACAGTTGTAGCCCCTGGGCAGCACCTCTAGTGTTAGTTAAAAAGAAGGATGGGACCATGAGAATGTGCGTAGATTACCGGCAGATTAATCGCATCACACATAAGGACGCATACCCATTACCTAGGATTGAGGAGTCATTAGCTGCATTAAAATCTGCTAACTACTTTTCCACCCTTGATCTGACTAGTGGGTACTGGCAGGTTCCTGTGGCCGAGGCCGACAAGGAGAAGACAGCGTTTACTATGCCGATGGGCCTCTGTGAGTTCAATTGTATACTGTTCGGACTCTGCAACGCACCCGGGACCTTCCAACGCCTCATGGAGAGCTGCTTAGGACATAAGAACTTTGAAACTGTCCTCCTGTACCTAGATGACGTCATAGTCTACTCCAAGATGTATGAGCAACATCTACAAGACCTGGCAGAGGTGTTCGAAGCCTTGTCCAAATATGGCATGAAAATCAAGCCATCTAAGTGTCACCTTCTCAAACCAAAGGTACAGTACCTGGGACATGTCGTGAGTTCAGAGGGAGTAGCACCGGATCCTGATAAAGTCAGAGTGATAAGGGATTCGCCAAGACCTACTAATGTGAAAGAAGTGAGGCAATTCCTGGGCCTGGTCGGCTATTATAGAAGATTTATCAGTGGATTCACGAAGCTAGCAGCTCCTCTACAAGACATTCTGGTAGGACAATCAAGAAAGTCGTCAACCCGTAATCCTCCTTTCCAGTGGAGTGAAGAGAAGGAAGACTCCTTCAACAAACTGAAGTGTGCAATGACAGGAGAAGAGATTCTAGCATACCCTGATTACCATCAACCATTCATTCTATACACGGATGCCAGCAACGTGGGACTGGGAGCAGTGTTGTCGCAGATGCAAGGAGGCAAAGAAAGAGTTATTGCCTTTGCAAGTAGGAAGCTCGGCCTACAGAAAGAAATCCCGAGAACTACAGCTCCTTCAAGTTAGAACTACTGGCAGTAGTTTGGGCTGTAACTGAACGTTTTAAGCATTATCTGGCAGCTGCAGAATTCACCATCTACACGGATAACAACCCGTTGACCCACCTGGATACAGAAAAATTAGGTGCATTGGAGCAGCGATGAATAGCCCGGCTGTCTAACTACAATTTTGTCATCAAATATAGGGCAGGCCGCAAGAACGGAAACGCAGATGCCTTATCTCGGATGCCACACCTGAAAGACGTGGAAGAGGAACCGGAAGGGTTGGAAGAATTGCAATAGACCACGTCAAGTTGTCACCAAGCCGGACAGGCTATGTCTATGCCTTAACCATCGTGGACCATTACTCACGCTTCTTAGTGGTGGTACCCGTCAAGGACCTGACAACAAAGACGGCAGCAAGAGCATTTCAGACCCATTTCTGTAGACCGCATGGTTACCCGGAACAAGTCCTTGCAGATCAAGGTCTAGCCTTTGAATCAGAGATTTTCCAAGAATTCTGCAATATGTACAGCTGTAAGAAGATCCGCACAACAGCGTACCATCCCCAAACAAATGGCTTATGTGAGAAGATGAACCATATTGTAATAGACCTATTGAAAACGTTACCAGAGTCTGAGAGAAATCAATGGCCAGACTTATTTGGTAGACTTATACAACCATGTTCCAGTGAGTTCTACAAACTGCACCCCAGCCTATCTTATGCGTGCAAGACCCAGCAAGCTACCAATTGACTTAGATATGGGAATCGTGAAACCAGACGCAGAAGTTGAAGAATCCAATTGGGATACCCTACGTCAGCAACAGTATCGCTTAGTACAAGAGTGCGCAGAGAAAAAATCTTCAGCAAGCTAGAGCAAGACAAGAGAGAACCTATACCCAAAGTGCTCAAGCAACTCCATTACAACCTGGTGAGCAAGTTCTCAAAAGAAAGAGACGCACTAACAAATTGGATAATCAGTGGGAAACCATCCCATACACAGTCTTACCATCCAATTTAAACAATGCTAAAATGTGTCTAATAAGCAAAGATGAAGGAAGAACTTCAGTAGTTGTGTCCAGAGACCATCTCAAACCGTGTCCTGAAACCCTGAAGACACCAGAAGTAACAGAACCCGTACAGGCCCAACCTGTCAAGTAGAAAGAAGATGAAGTATTTCATATGGTGCTAGGAGATTTCCCCAAAACATGGCCAAATTATCACGGAGCCATTGCAGTCCCAATGATTGCATTCCCTTCAATGGTGGAACCAACACCAGAACCCGTGTTACCAGAAGAAGTCCCAAGACCTGAAGAACTGGAAGTAGAACACGTAGAGGAAGAATCAATTCCTGGTCCCAGTGAGCTTGCCAGTCCTACAGTCAGATCTTCATCTTCTATAGTACCAAACACTACAAGTAGGTACATGCCCACCAGCACCAATAGGCTACATGCAAGCAGTATACCCGTTTTACGCAGATCAGAGTGTAGTACCAGAGGGCGGTTACCAGCTAGGTACAGGATTAAAAGGTCAAATTAACTGTAAAATGTAAAAATGTTTGTGTTAATATAAATTAAACCCGGTTTGAAAGTGTCAAAGAGGGTGAGGAACTGGATTAACCCCATGTACATTAAGTTAGGGAAAGAAAGTGCCTGGGGTGGTGTAGAGAATCCAGGCCTCCTAAGCAGATACGTCCGTGGACAAATGTACATAGTTAATGCAACGTTAAAAAAGCCCAGTACCTACAGAGACTATCCTGTATGAACTTTTTGCATATTTTTCTAACTTTTTCCTTTTATTTTATTTTTTTATGGACCATACTACCACGGACTGGTTGTGGTATAAACTTTCTTGTATATATTCATCAGCCCGGAGGCAAAAGACTAAACCTCCGGAAGGACTGCTTTTTGAATTTTTGGACTGTTTTTGAACCTTAGTGATTTTTGTAATTTTTACTTTTAAGTCTTTGTAAATATTAATTGTATTAATTGTTTGTTCTTTATTGTTCCACAGTCCCGGAGTACTGTCTTTAACTAAGGGGGAATGTGGCACCCCAAGGGTTAATGTGCCACAGAAACATCAACACAGGTTTACTCCCCACACTACACTACACTAGAAAGTGGGAGGAGTTTAGGTGTCACCTGCACTAGTGGGAGGAGCTAAAGTTGTTTACCACAGAGCAGGAGTGACAGTTAGTCAGTTTAGTTTGAGTCTGGAGCAGGAGCAGAGTGAAGTAGAAGTGGAGGTCCTGAGAGGTCTGAGGAAAGGAGACAGAGTAACAGAGGAACATCTCCAGGACACAGAGTTACCCTAAACTTAACCCCGGAGAGGCGCTTTAGGATGGATACCGGATCTGAGGCTGTGCCTGAGACAGACAGGACAGTAAATACCGGAATAGTGAAGGTCCACCATCTTCACTGTACCATAGCAAAGCAACACGCAGGGATCAGTAACACAGAGGACTCAAGTTGCCCAGCAGATTGATACCTATGGGAAGAGACAGGGCCAGCAGTTCTGCTACAGGCGGCAGCAGGGCCACACACAGCGCACAAGTAGGAAGCCAAGGACCCGGTCAGGGTGGAAGCAACCCGGTACAGACTCCGTGGACAATACTATGTTATACCATCTGCAAGTAAAGACTTGGAAAACAACAGAAACCGTGAGTGTGTGTGATCCTTATGCTGAAGACCCACTTGCCCTCATATACTGCCATTGCCTCTACTCTCATCATCTCTACTGCTACCCCTACTCTCCTGCAGCATCAATAACCATCCTCACAGACTTTAACTACTACTATCACCACTGTCCCAGGGAACCCAGTTCTACTCACTGGAACTATTCCATCCAAGCTGCTATCCCATCATCCCTGGAGGTTCTGCAGCAGCGGCGGCCCCATCACTGGCCGCATATAGTGGGTGGTATCACGACTGACAAATCCCCTGTAAATAACCCCCGGACCAGGACCGCCGTGAAATCCCCCAGCAGCACCCCGGTCCGGCACCAAGTACCCCGTCCCAGTGGGCTCCACATGTGCATCATTTTTGTGCTAGCTGCTTCTCTCCTTCATATCTCCCGCCCTTTCACAAACTCTGCATGCTCCATCCACATTAGTACCTCTCTTCTCCCCTTTCCCTTGTACAGCTCTCATGCTTTATTTAGAATCTTAAACCACTCAGATCCATTCACACGCCTTAGAACATAAGAGTCACCCTCACAAATCAATTAACAATCTACTCACTTTTCTTATTCTCCTTCTCCTAGTCACAGGGGATATTGAATCTAACCCAGGTCCTTCTCATTATAGTTAGCATTACTCTTTCCCTGCTACATTCAGTTGCTCCAGGAATATCATTAATATTTCTTGCATGCCTTCTTTCTCCTTTAACTGTACCCTTTGGGTAACAAACTCTCCTACATCCATGACCTTTTCCTTTCACATTCTCTTAATCTTCTAGCAATCACTGAGACCTGGATTCAGCAATCGGACAGTAGTGCAGCTGTTGCACTCTCATATGGTGGCTTGCAATCTTCCCATACTCCCAGACCTGAAAACAGACCAGGTGTTGGTCTACTCCTTTCAACAAATTGTGCTTTTCGGATTATCCCACCTGTCCCCTCACTTATCTTCCCTTCTTTTGACATACACACCGTTAGACTCTACAGACCTTTCTCCCTGCGAGTGGCAGTGGTGTATCGCCCTCCAGGCCCCCCACATCAATTCCTTGATCACTTTGCCACATGGCTTCCACACTTTCTATTCTGTGACCTTCCCACTCTCATCATGGGGGACTTTAATGTCCCAATTGACAATCCCATCTCTTCATCTGCATCTCATTTTTTAACCCTAACCTCCTCTCTCGGTCTTTCACAACTTTTTAACTCTGCCACACATGAAGATGGGAATACTCTGGACCTGATCTTCTCCCAGCTTTGTTCAGTGCATGATTTTACTAATTCACCTCTTACGCTCTCTGACCACAATCTTCTGTCATTCTCAACCAAGAATTGTCAACCCATCAAGGAAATCCCCAACTCCTACACTTATAGGAATATACTGTACGTGCCATTAACATCCTGAATCTTATAAATAATTTACAGTCTTCATTGGCCCCTATCTCCTCCCTCTCTTGTCCTGACTCTGCTGTAAAACTCTATAATGAAACACTGCCAAGATGAAGCTGCACCACCTACACTTAAAACAACTCGCCACCAACAGCGGCAACCCTGGCAAACACGGCAAATACGGTTTCTCCAGTGGTGCTTCAGGTGCGCAGAACACCTATGAAGAAAATCCAAACTTGCTGAAGATTTCATCCATTATAACCAAATCTGGTCACTTGCTCGCTCATGTCACCTACTACTCAAAAATATCTCTAGAATTTGACTTTTCTTACTGTTGACTCTGCAAAAACTATAATTGTCACCCTTATTCATTCTCGTCTGCATTACTGCAATTCTCTACTAATTGGTCTCCCTCTTATTAAACTCTCTCCTCTCCAATCCATCATGAATTCAGCAGCCAAGATCATATTCCTCTCCAAGCGCTTCACCGATTCCTCTATCCTATGCCAGTTATTGCACTGGCTGCCCATGCGCTACATAGTACAATATAAAATTATCACTCTGACCCACAAAGCCCTCCGCAGTTCTGCACCACCCTACATCTCCTCCCTCAGCTCTGTCTATCGCCGTACACGTGACCTCCGTTCCGCAAGTAATCTAATACTGATATCATCTACAATATGAACCTCCCACTCCCATCTCCAGGACTTCTCACAAGCTGCACCAATTCTCTGGAATAGATTACCAAGAACAATTCAATTAATTCCAAATATCCATAGCTTTAAGTAAGCGTTAAAAACACGTCTCTTTAGACTAGGCTACCTCCTTACCTCATCTGCGTAATAATTCCCACTTTGTCCTTCTCCAAATCTGACCTCTTGTATCATCTTTCTACACTACACCCCCATGCACTTTATCTGTACTGTACAGATTCTGGCTGGGGAACGGTTCATGCAGCATTATGTGAATCCCCTATCTATTATATTGATAGCTGGACCATATATGACAGCAATTGTTACTATTACCTTTTGTGTCTCCCCTATTTCCTCATAGATTGTAAGCTTGCAAGCAGGAACCTACTCCTAATAGGCTCAGTGATGTATTTATGTTTTGTCCCATATGGTCTGTATTGTATTATATTTGTATTGTCTCATACTGTATTGTATATTATTATATAGTATTGTATTGCATCGTATACCCTCTGAACTGTAAAGTGCTGCAGAATATGTTGGCGTTATATAAATAAAAAAAATTTCTCTCTCTCAAACATGTTTTGGTGATTCGCATAAGGTCACAGTAATGTTTCCTATTTTGTTTCTATGGAATTGTGTGTAATCTTGTACAATTTTTTAATGAGTGTTTCAATAAAAATTGCATATTTTTTATAACTCATCCCTAGTCTCAGTGCGGGACTTTTTTAATATGTATATTGGGAGATTACCCCTCCAAGGAGTTATCATTAATTTTTGTCAGTCACCAATGCTGGAAGAAAAACATGCCTGGTTTGTCCCACATTGTGATTGAGATAGGGAATATATATTCAATTGCAATTTATACTGACTGTTGATGACCTACAGATGGCCCTCTGAAAACTTGAATTGAGAGCTACAACTACTACAGTAGTCTTACGTAGAAAATGTTTGTCTTTGGAGGCCCTTATCATGGTGTATTGCTGCGCCTATGACACAGCCTCCAGGGGTAATTTTTGGAAATTGTGATAAACATTCTTCACTGGGCCAAGTAGTAGAGTAATAACAAATCTTGTCTTCCTATGTAATCTGGGGAATATTGCCAATGAAAATTTCAGAGCCACGTGCAGAAGTTTCTCCAACCCTTCTTAGAGTAGGGACACCATATGTCCTTTGTCCATTCACTTGCACAAGTGATATATTTGAGCTTGTCATCCAGTTAAGTAGTGCAGTTTTATTTTTTCGGTTCACAGACTTAAGCCAAAACTGAGGCGTGCATGCCCCAGTTACTGCTCCCTTCTTGTACTCCATGTCGCTTGCCCTTCTCTGTAGTCTGTGCCCTTAAAGGAAACCAACCAGATGGTTTTAGGGCTATAAAGTAAATCCAGGGCCTTACAGGCACTGGGATACTGAGTGCAAATCCGCCTGATAACCTTTGTGTATCAAAGGGTTATGCTCCAACCGGACTCCCGGTGCATGTTAACCTTCGTCCATAACCACACACCAACCAGCAGGGAAGGCTTACACCTGGGCAGCAACCCCCCCACCTGATGGTAGTAAACCAACACGCTGGCAACTTGGATCCTAGAAAGGAAGATAACACAGTGAGCCACCCATAAAACCTGACTGAAACAAAAACCCCAGGTACCAACGGCAGTCGGTAATGATAAGTATCATATGAATTAACGAAAACTGAAAAGCGGCTACCTAAGGTAAGCAGAGCATATTTTGGGGCAAAAAATCCTTTCAGGTGCCTGGCTGGACCATGCTGGCAACGACCCTACGAATAAATAACTCCAATTCGGACAATGTTGAATTTATCCATATTAGCTCTTGTAGGTGACATCAGTTACGCAGAGTGAAAAAGGCAGAGGACGCCATCCTCATGTGGATGACGAAAATGACCAGGCTGGAAACGGACCGAGCAATTACATTACTTCGGGCAGCACTCAATATCATATCAATGCCTTCCTTCCCAATGGACCTTTAGGCCGAAAACCAACTGATCTTCTTCCAAAGGAAACATCTGCCCTCTGGGCAGACCAGATATACATACATACATATATATATAACTAGACAAAAATACTCTGCAGCACTCAGCTACTACCAATGATGTACATATGCTAACAAGCTATATATATATGAGAAAAAAGTTTAAAAACTTACGTTTTTTTCAAAAAACTCAAAATCTTATCTTTTTATTTCTGAAGTTCTTGGTACACACATTGGCCAATGTTTGTTTGCTCATTGACTGCGACAAAGTGACCTCAGGTCCGATGAGTCCTACGCTGATATCCCTATCCTCCTTGTCCACCCCCCACTTCTCAGTGGGCAGACTCCATCTCGACCCTAGATCACCTGTGGTCAATAAGGGTGCAAATTGCAACATGGAACCAGAAACTCCATAAGATACAAAACAGAAAAAAATAAAAATAAAAAAAAACCTGCACAGCACTCACAGACTAATGTGAACTGGTGCCAGCAGGGACGCTGGATCAAATAACTAGAAAAAAATACTCTGCAGCACTCAACTACTACCAATGATGTACATATGCTAATAAGCTATATATATATATATATGAGAAAAAAGTTTAAAAACTTACGTTTTTTTAAAAAAACTCAAAATCTTATCTTTTTATTTCTGAAGTTCTTGGTATACACATTGGCCAATGTCTGTTTGCTCATCGACTGCGACAAAGTGACCTCAGGTCTGATGAGTCCTATGCTGATATCCCTATCCTCCTTGTCCACCCCCCACTTCTCAGTGGGCAGACTCCATCTCGACCCTAAATCACCTGTGGTCAATAAGGGTGCAATCGCAGCATGGAGCTAGCAACTCCATAAGATACAAAACAGAAAAAAAAAGACTGCACAGCACTCACAGACTAATGTGAACTGGTGCCAGCAGGGACGCTGGATCAAATAACTAGAAAAAAATACTCTGCAGCACTCAACTACTACCAATGATGTTCATATGCTAACAAGCTATATATATATATATATGAGAAAATAGTTTTAAAACTTACGTTTTTTTCAAAAAACTCAAAATCTTATCTTTTTATTTCTGAAGTTCTTGGTACACACATTGGCCAATGTCTGTTTGCTCATCAACTGCAACAAAGTGACCTCAGGTCCGATGAGTCCTACGCTGATATCCCTATCCTCCTTGTCCATAAGATTTTGAGTTTTTTGAAAAAATGTAAGTTTTTAAACTTTTTTCTTATACATATTCCTATAGCTTGTTAGCATATGTACATCATTGGTAGTAGCTGAGTGCTGCAGAGTATTTTTTTCTAGTTATTTGATTCAGGGTCCCTGCTGGCATCGGTTCACATTAGTCTGTGAGTGCTGTGCAAATTTTTTTTTTTTTGCTGTTTTTTTTTTCTATTTTGTATCTTATGGAGATGCTGGCTCCATGCTGCAATTTGCACCCTTATTGACCACAGGTGATCTAGGGTCGAGATGGAGTCTGCCCACTGAGAAGTGGGGGGTAGACAAGGAGGATAGGGATATCAGCGTAGGACTTATCGGACCGGAGGTCACTTTGTCGCAGTCGATGAGCAAACAGACATTGGCCAATGTGTGTACCAAGAACTTCAGAAATAAAAAGATAAGATTTTGAGTTTTTAAAAAAAAACGTAAGTTTTTAAACTTTTTTCTCATATATATATAGCTTGTTAGCATATGTACATCATTGGTAGTAGCTGAGTGCTGCAGAGTATTTTTTTCTAGTTATTTGATCCAGCGTCCCTGCTGGCACCAGTTCACATTAGTCTGTGAGTGCAGTGCAGTTTTTTTTTTTCTGTTTTGTATCTTATGGAGTTTCTGGCTCCATGCTGCAATTTGCACCCTTATTGACCACAGGTGATCTAGGGTCGAGATGGAGTCTGCCCACTGAGAAGTGGGGGGTGGACAAGGAGGATAGGGATATCAGCGTAGGACTCATCGGACCTGAGGTCACTTTATCACAGTTGATGAGCAAACAGACATTGGCCAATGTGTGTACCAAGAACTTCAGAAATAAAAAGATAAGATTTTGAGTTTTTAAAAAAAAACGTAAGTTTTTAAACTTTTTTCTCATATATATATATATATAGCTTGTTAGCATATGTACATCATTGGTAGTAGCTGAGTGCTGCAGAGTATTTTTTTCTAGTTATTTGATCCAGCGTCCCTGCTGGCACCAGTTCACATTAGTCTGTGAGTGCTGTGCAGTTTTTTTTTTCTGTTTTGTATCTTATGGAGTTGCTGGCTCCATGCTGCAATTTGCACCCTTATTGACCACAGGTGATCTAGGGTCGAGATGGAGTCTGCCCACTGAGAAGTGGGGGGTGGACAAGGAGGATAGGGATATCAGCGTAGTACTCATCGGACCTGAGGTCACTTTGTCACAGTTGATGAGCAAACAGACATTGGCCAATGTGTGTACCAAGAACTTCAGAAATAAAAAGATAAGATTTTGAGTTTTTAAAAAAAAACGTAAGTTTTTAAACTTTTTTCTCATATATATATATATATAGCTTGTTAGCATATGTACATCATTGGTAGTAGCTGAGTGCTGCAGAGTATTTTTTTCTAGTTATTTGATCCAGCGTCCCTGCTGGCACCAGTTCACATTAGTCTGTGAGTGCTGTGCAGTTTTTTTTCTCTGTTTTTTTTTCTGTTATATATATATATATATACAGTCATGGCCAAAAGTATTGACACCCCTGCAATTCTGTCAGATAATACTCAGTTTCTTCCTGAAAATGATTGCAATCACAAATTCTTTGGTATTATTATCTTCATTTAATTTGTCTTCAATGAAAAAAACACAAAAAAATTGTCCTAAAGCCAAATTGGATATAATTCCACACCAAACATAAAAAAGGGGGTGGACAAAAGTATTGACACCCTTAGAAAAATAATGTGATGCTTCTCAAATTTGTGTAATTAACAGCACCTGTAACTTACCTGTGGCACCTAACAGGTGTTGGCAATAACTAAATCACACTTGCAGCCAGTTGACATGGATTAGAGTTGAGTCAACCTCTGTCCTGTATCTTGTGTGTACCACATTGAGCATAGAGAAAAGAAAGAAGACCAAAGAACTGTCTGAGGACTTGAGAAACCAAATTGTGAGGAAGCATGAGCAATCTCAAGGCTACAAGTCCATCTCCAAAGATCTGAATGTTCCTGTGTCTACCGTGCGCAGTGTCATCAAGAAGTTAAAGCCCATGGCACTGTGGCTAATCTTCCTAGATGTGGATGGAAAAGAAAAATTGACAAGAGATTTCAACGCAAGATTGTGCGGATGGTGGATAAGGAACCTTGACTAACATCCAAACAAGTTCAAGCTGCCCTGCAGTCCGATGGTACAACAGTGTCAACCCATACTATCCGTCGGTGTCTGAATGAAAAGGGACTGTATGGTAGGAGACACAGGAAGACCCCACTTCTTACCCTGAGACATAAAAAAGCCAGGCTGGAGTTTGCCAAAAGTTACCTGAGAAAGCCTAAAACGTTTTGGAAGAATGTTCTCTCTTTTTGGGCAAAGGCATCAACATAGAGTTTACAGGAGAAAAAAAGAGGCATTCAAAGAAAAGAACACAGTCCCTACAGTCAAACATGGCGGAGGTTCCCTGATGTTTTGGGGTTGCTTTGCTGCCTTTGGCACTGGACTGCTTGACCGTGTACATGGCATTATGAAGTCTGAAGAATACCAACAAATTTTGCAGCATAATGTAGGGCCCAGTGTGAGAAAGCTGGGTCTCCCTCAGAGGTCATGGGTCTTCCAGCAGGACAATGACCCAAAACACACTTCAAAAAGCACTAGAAAATGGTTTGAGAGAAAGCACTGGAGACTTCTAGGGTGGCCAGCAATGAGTCCAGACCTGAATCCCATAGAACACCTGTGGAGAGATCTAAATATGGCAGTTTGGAGAAGTCACCCTTCAAATATCAGGGACCTGGAGCAGTTTGCCAAAGTAGAATGGTCTAAAATTCCAGCAGAGCATTGTAAGAAACTCATTGATGGTTACCGGAAGCGGTTGATCACAGTTATTTTGGCTAAAGGTTGTGCAACAGTATTAGGCTGAGGGTGCCAATACTTTTGTCTGGCCCATTTTTGGAGTTTTGTGTGAAATGATCAATGTTTTGCTTTTTGCTTCATTCTCTTTTGTGTTTTTTCATTGAAGACAAATTAAATGAAGATAATAATACCAAAGAATTTGTGATTGCAATCATTTTCAGGAAGAAACTGAGTATTATCTGACAGAATTGCAGGGGTGTCAATACTTTTGGCCAACACTGTATATATATATCTACATAATGGGGAAAAAGTGACAGTTACCAGTTGACAGTTGTGAATGAGAGGGGCTTAATGATAGCGCCAAAGACTAACAGCACATACCAGCATATAGTCACTAAGGTGGGGCCCCAACATGAGATATTCACCACGCACGGGGACATGTATACACAACACACGCACACAAAGAGTAACAGCAAGTGTATAGTCGCTAAGGTGCAGCCCCAACATTGGATACTCACCACGCACCCGAACAAACACACACACACACCACAAAGAGACACACACAACATAGAGACACACACACACCCCCAAGGGGACACACACACTCTATAGCGACACATGCACTCACCCCACAGGGACACACACACACACCACAATGAGACACACATGACACAGACACACACACCACACAGACTCCCCCCACAGGGACACACACACATAGCCACCCTATAAGGACACATGCACTCACCCACAGGGACACACACACCACAAAGAGACACACACACACCACACAGACCCCCCCACAGGGACAAACACACATACACACCCTATAGGGACACATGCACTCACCCCTCAGGGACACACACACACCACAAAGAGACGCACACCACACAGAGACACACACAACATAGAGTCACACACACCCCACACAGACACCCCCCCCACAGGGACACACACACATGCACACCCTATAGGGACACATGCACTCACCCCACAGGAACACACACCACAAAGAGACACACACAACACAGATACACACACACACTACACAGACCCCCCCACAGGGACACACACACATACACACCCTATAGGGACACATGCACTCACCCCACAGGGACACACACACACACACACCACAAAGAGACACACACAACAGAGACACACACCACACATACCCCCCCCCACAGGGACACACACATACACACCCCAGGGACACACACACCACACAGACAGACACAGATGTGCACAAATCACCTCACACAACTTGCCTCATACGTGTGCTATCTTTATTTTCCAAACATAAACATCTGATTAAAAACAGCCAATGTGCAACACATGTGCCATATAGGGAATTAAGGCAGATGTCAGTCACATGAGCTGTCTATTATGTGTATGTGTGAGGTAACATATACTGCCTGGCCAGGGGGTGGGTTTACTGTTGGCTGGAGATTTATTAGGCTGCCTATAGCAATCAATCACAGCTCAGCTTCTATTTTCCTACAGGTCATTAATATGACATATTCAAATTCTATTTTGTTATAGATAACAGCAGTTATTTATTAACCCGGGCGTAGCCAGGTACTACAGCTAGTATATATATATATATACATACATATATATATGAACCTTGGCCAAAAATTTTCCTACTAAGGCTCGGTACCATCTGAAAAGAAACGACAGTTAGCCATCTCTCCATAACACGAAAAGCAAATTCTAAAGAAAGACTTCTCATTTCGCCATTTTTTTTTTTGTGCTGCCATACATCCATATGCACATCTACATATACAAAACATACACACATACTATTGTACCTCAATGAATACAAATAACCACAAAATCAACGCCATGTCACATACTTCAGGATGGCACTGGGACCTCTGAAACCATTGACTTAAAATCAAGCGTGTATTCACCCCATGATGTCACGTGGAATACCCAGAGCCGTTTTTATTTTTGTTTGCTTGTTTTTTACTACATCCTCTCTATTTCACTTTTCCAAGACAAGGAGCATAGCGTTCACATTAACAGCAAGCCGCAATCATCGAACAACAGAAATAAACACCCGGACGGATCACCAAGCCTGCAGTAGCATTGAAACATTTAAACAAATCAACCTCTTAACGATACTCCATTGTACCCGATATGCACCAGCACCTACCCGCATACATATATACACACATATACCAATACAAACACATATGCACATACCTATCCTTATACACAAATAAAAAAGCCAAGAAGCCAGCGCTGCCTAAGGTTAGCACGCAATACAAAAAGTGCATGTGCACATAATTTCTAACTGTACTTTAAACTGAGACATTTGGCAAACAATTGATCAATTCTTTGAGCTACCCCGCCACGTCACGGCATTCTCAGATGGGGCAGTCCTACTCTACATTTTTAATTCGCTGTGCCATTACGGCCTCCTGAATGCATTAAAAGCAGAACCATATCAAATGCACACGTACCTGAAGCATTACTGAACTACTCCCATGGCGCCAGAAAAGCAGCGCAGATAAAGGTAGACCAGGTCCGGACATGATATCCGGACATTATCAGATCCGACCCCACACTGCCCAACCAACAACCATGGATGAGGGTAGAACAGGCCCAAACACTTGCTTTTCTGGCGACAAATGGTGGAATGAGAGGTCTTTCTTTAGAATTTGCTTTTAGAAGGCGTAATGGCACTCTTCCCCGGTGTACCTCAACTACTCCTCTGGCCATTAGTATAGTGGGCCTACTGTCTGAGTACACGGGTTCTACCAGGGCTTGATAGTCTCGCCCTTTAATGAACATTGCGGCTCTACACCAGACCAACATTTCAGTTTTGGGAGGTATTACAATGGGTATCGGGTCACTTACCCTTACACTGCCAATTTCACCTCCTGATATTTCTACCTGTTGTTTCAGCATCAGGGCTTTTATTTCCTTTTGCAGGAGTCTTTGTTGCACGACTCTAGCAGTCTCAGCGATCTGCTGTAAGACAGTAATTACCTCGGAAAAACAATTTTGAATTGCATTCATTCCTAGCAACATTACTGGTTCACGTTCTTGCCGGTCAACATCTACAATGATAATACCCTGATTCTTCAATTCTACCTTCCCAATCTGAATGGTCATTACTCTGAACCCAACTTGTGGTATTATTTCACCATTACTAGCCCATAAGTTCAATGCAAAGTTAGATGGACCACTAGTAATGTCTGAATCAGTCCAGTACCTTCTGTAGAGAACATGTGGAATTGACGTAATCTGGGATCCGGTATCCAACAAGGCGCTGAAGGGAATGCCATCCAACACGATAGGGATGACTGGATGTCCTCCCACAAACATGTCATACCAGGCTAAAGGACCTTGGGAGTTCATACCTGAGGAGCGTCACGGCCTTCCCTAGGGGATCCTTCTTTAAAGCACATTCCCGGCAAAGTGACCTGGCTCCTTGCAATGGCGACAAATGAGCTGTCCATCCAGGTGATAGCAGTCGCTGGGTCGTCCTCTCATCGCTTGGTACTTCCTGGGCCTCATCCATGGGACATCCTCCTTGTTGGTCGCCAACTCTTGGGTGTAGGCTTGGATCCACCCAGCTCCTTGATGACTTTAGCTATGGAAACAACAGTGTCCGTCAGGGCATCTTGCTATTGGTTGAGGGCCTCATTAGAGAAAGGCTCTATGTTCAGCAGCAGTCGCTAACATTGCAGATGTCGCTGACGCTCCTGGCTGCTGGGGTGCTGCAGTAGGGCCTTGAATAGAATTTATATCCCGGGGCTCCTGTATCTGCTGGAGACAGATGGCTCTATCTTTTAGCTGGGCAAAAGTTATTCCGGGATCCTGGATGGTCATCATGCTCAACTGTCCTCTGTGAGAAGGGGATAGGAGGCCCTCTATGAACTTATCTATCAGCATTTTGTCAGCTCCCGGGACTTAGGCAGGTTCTGCTAGTTTAAGTGCTTTGAGCGCTTCCTGCAAGATTAAGGCATAGTCTCTTGCACTCTCTTTAGGCTTTTGTTGGCATCCAAATAACCTCATTTTAGCCTGTGTGTCAGCACTGGACTCAAATGCTGCTTTCAGTCTAGCCACAAGATGCTCTACAGTGTCTTTGTCTGTGTCAGGCCAGGACGTAACTTCCCGCTGTGCATTGCCGGTTAACTGCCCAATAATGATACCAACACGCTGGGCTTCTGTTAGGGGGTACATAATGTAGTACGCTTTGATTTTGGTAACAAAGTCATTGAGGGTATTGGGCTCACCTGAGTATTGTGGTAGCCACATTGCTCCCGGAGTGTACGGCATCAGAAGCGGCATGATGGGTGTTGCTCCTTGTGCCGCAGCACCACCATGTGCTCCGCTGTTGTACGGTGCCGCAGCATCTCCTTGTTGCAACATCTTGTGCCCCGTTAGTTAATGTCGACCCTCCTGGTCTTCTGCTTCCATCCGGATGTCTATTACAGGTTCCATGGCGGGACAGGGATTCTCTTCTCCACTGAATGACGTCAGAGCGCTTTGCAGAGTGCCGCCCACATTGACACGCCCCTTTTCTCGCGTGTTGCGCTTTGTAATGGCGGCAATTCTAAAATACAGTCCTTGTGGCACAGTTTAAATTCTGTTTGCCACGCACTCTGTAATGGCGGCAGTTTCAACACAGTTTCTCTCACAAATCACAGCTCACAATGCCGGGTTTACCAGGCATGGTAGATCCTGTTCATAGACGCCAAGTTGTGGAGCCCACTGGGACGGGGTACTCTGTACCGGACCGGGGTATCACGGGGGGGTTATCACGGCGGTCTTGGTCCGGACCGTGTCCGGAGCCCACAAGTAAGAGGGGTTATTTACAGGGGATAAAGTCGTGACGCCACCTGTTGTATGTGGTCAGGGTGACCACCGATGATGCAGAACCTCAGGGGATGATGTTTGGCAGCCGGTGATGTAACGGCTCTGCACGGGCAGAACCTGGTTCCCCAGCACTGCTGATCATAGTCTATGGATGATGCAGGGCAGGGGTAGTGGTAGAGATGATGACAGTTTGTGAGGAAAAGTAGAGCTTGAGTGCAAGGATCACACAGACTCACGGTTTTGCAGTTTTCCAAGTCTTTACTGTAGATGGTATTCAGTAAGTTTTGTCCACGGAGTATGTATCGGGGCTGGGTTGCTCCCAGCCTGACGGGGTCCTTGGCTTCCTACTCCTGCGCTGTGTGTGTGGCCCTGCTGCCGCTTTAGCTAGGCTGCCAGCCCTGTCTCCCCTCACGGGTACCAACTTGCTAGGCAACTAGAGTCTTATCTTTATGTTCCTGACCCCTCCGTGTTGCTTCGCTGTGGTTTGTGTCAGGCACAGCATCGGATCCGGTATTCGTTCTGTGCGCTCCTCTGGGGTGAGTTTAGGGTAACTCCGTGTCCCGGGTGTGTTCCTCTGCTTCTCCTTTTCCTCAGACCCTGGTTTGGCCTGGAACTGGACAGTGGACAGTGGGGTGAGCCTAACACAGCTCTTTTACACCCAGGTCCTTTCTTCCCTCAGTGCTGCCACGCACTGAACTAAATGCCACTTCCTCTCCACACTAGACTATATAGGGAAGCAGCTTTAGCTCCCCCTTCTGGCCTGGAGGCGCTAGTGTAGTGTTGTGGGTTGTGTGGGGAGATAACCCTTTGTGGTGTTACTATGGCACATGAACCCTGGGGTGTCACAAACTCACATCATAATTCATTATATGGTCTTGATAGTGTCCCACACACCACAATTCATTATATGGCCCTCTGCGTCCACTCACTCCACAATTCACTATATGGCCCTGATAGCAATCTCCTCATCCTATTATATGGCCCTGATAAAGTCCACCCAAACAACAATTAATTTTATGGCCCTAAAAGTGTCTCCACCATACAATTCAATATATTGTACCTGATAGCATCCCTTCCCCACAATTCATTATATACCGTATTTTTCGCTTTATAAGACGCACCTGATTATAAGACGCACCTAGGTTTTAGAGGAGAAAAATAAGAAAAAAATGTTTTGAGCCAAATAGTGTGCAAAAACCTCAGATCATGAGTAGGGATGAGCTAGTACTGAAATATTCGGACTCGCTACACTTGTAACGAGTAGGTCCCGATACTCGCGTACTCGTTACGAGTCTAGCGAGTCCAATGTAAGTCAATGGGGAAGCGAGTATTGCGAGTAATTCCTCTGCTGCTGGACCCTATAAAGAGGTCTGGCAGCAGAAGAAAAGCCTGCAATTCCTCACTTCATTGTTCAAAAGCCAGCGGTAAAAAGCCGCCGCTGACAGCTTCCCTGCCGCCTGACAGCAGGATCCTCTGCTCCCCCCAGCGCCTCCCCACCCTATCCTAACTTAGGATCGGGTGAGGAGGCTGCAGGGGGAGCAGAGGATCCTGCTGTCAGGCAGCCGGGGAGCGCAGAACCGACCGCGGCCGGCGGGGATCTGTCCACGGTCATGAACTGAGGTAAAACCGGATTCTCCTCTATTGCCCCGTTCCAGTGCAATCCGAGACCATAGAGCCCCATGTTATGGGGCGCCGGATTGCACCGGACGAGTACAATCCGGGAGAATCCGGTTTTCAAACCGGTTTGAAAAATGGATTCTCCCGGATTGTACCCATCCGGTGCAATCCGGCGCCCCATAACATGGGGCTCTATGGTCCCGGATTGCTCCAGACCAGGGCAATCCGGAGGAATCCGGTTTTCAAACCGGTTTTCTCTTTTTGAAGCCGTCTCACCTGGATTTTCAAATGAACAGCTGACTCAGATCTTTTCTGTGAAATGGGTGTGCACTCGAAAATGTAATGTGTTATTCTCTGCATTTGATTTTTTATGCACTTTAGGCGACCGTCACACGCACAGATATCTCTTGCGATATTGTAAGCGATCACGTGCACGCGCATTCGCTTACAATATCGCTCACATCGCTGGTGAGCTGTCACACAGACAGACTCACCAGCGATGCGGAGCCGCGATCTCGCTCGTTACTATGGTACACATCGGGTAACTAGGCGCCGCGCGTCGCTTAGTTACCCGACGTGTACCATAGTTACCATCTCCCAGCATAGGCTCTGCCGCTGGGAGATGGATCATCGTGGTGTTATACACCACGATGCAGGAGATCGTGAAATCGATCATCGCTAGATCTGAGAACCGGACCTCAGATCAGCGATGTCACGATCAAGCGATTTTAAATCGTAAATCGCTTGATTACATGCATCGATTTTAAGCCCGATATCGCTTAAGCGATCAAAAAGGAGATCGCCTAAACGATATCGGGCAAGATATCTGTGCGTGTGACGGCCGCCTTAGTGTGCAGATTCCTATCTATTACTTTTACACAGACATCCAAAAAAGCTAGCTCTTCCTGTCCATACACTGAGGTGCATTTAACCCCTTAGTGACGAAGAAATTTGTAATTTTTCATTTTCGTTTTTTCGCTCCTCGGCTTCCAAGAGCCATAACTCTTTTATTTCTCTGTCGACACAGACATATGATGGCCTGTTTTTTGCGGGACGAGTTGTACTTTCAGATGCAATAATTTGTTTTACCCTATAATGTACAGGGAAATTGCAAAAAGATTCCAAGTGCAGTGAAATTGCAAAACAAGTTAAATGTTTTTTGGGCTTTGTAGTCGCCGTGTTCACTATATGTTAAAACCGACTTGGCCGTGTGATGCCTCGGGTCAGTACGAGTTTGTAGATACCAAACATGTATACCTTTACTGGTATCTAGGTGGTGGAAAAAAATTCAAAAGCATGAAAAAAAAAAAAACATTGCACTTTTTGCGCTATGTTCTGCGACCCGTAGCGTTCCTCATTTTTCGGGATCTGGGGCTGGGTGATAGCTTATTTTTTGCGTCTCGAGCTGACGTTTTTAATGATACCATACTTGGGTGGATGCGTTGTTTTGATCGCCCGTTATTGCATTCTTTAGCATTGTTGCAGCGACAAAAAAAACGTAATTTTGGCGTTTGAACCATTTTTTGCGCTACGCAAGTTTACAGCTCTCATTATTTGATTCTTTATATTGATAGATCGGGCGATTCTGAACGCGGCGATACCAAATATGTGTATTTTATTTATTTTTTTAATACTTTTATTGTGGATGGGAGAAAAGGGGGGTGATTTGAACTTTTATGTTTTTTGTTTTTTTTTCAACTTTGTAAAAACTTTATTTGCTTATTGATTCTTACTTTTACACAGTCCCTATGAGAGGCATGCAGCTGCACAGTCCGATCGCTTCTGACACATACAGATGAGCTGCAGCTCCTCTGTATGTGTCAGAATCGCGGACCTGTTGTGGTTGGCAGCCCCTGCCAACCACAACCAGGAAATTCTCAGTGACAGGCTCCGGGGTCAAGCCAGGACCCCGGCCTGTCACGTCAGCACGGGAGATCTTGCGATACTATAGCGAGATCTCCCCTGGAGCCGGGTAAGCGCGCGCTGCCCGCTCCGGCTCCCTTAGATCCCGCTCTCAGAGATTGAGGGCGGGATCTAAGGGGTTAACAGCACCGATCGGATGGCGGGACCGATTGGTGCTGATAGGCGGCCGTCACACGGTTCAATATTGCGAACAATATCGTTTAAGCGATCTGCTTTTTGATCGCTTAAGCGATATCGTTTGTGCATCGCTGCGTGCGATCAAGCGATTTTACAATGTAAAATCGCTTGATCGTTACATCGCAGATATGGGAGCCGGAGCTCATATCAAGCGATCATCGCTTGTTCAATCTGCTTCATCGTGGTGTGTGACACCACGATGAACGATCTCCCAGCGGCACAGCCTATGCTGGGAGATGGTATCTATGGTAAACGTCGGGTTACTAAGCGCCTAGTAACCCGATGTGTACCATAGTTACCAGCGATCTCGCTGGCCCACATTGCTGGTGAGTCTGCCTGTGTGACAGCTCACCAGCGATGTGAGCGATATTGTTAGCGATCGCGCGTGCATGATATTGTAGCGTGTGACGGCCGCCTTAGTCCGACATCTCAGCTAGTGAGATCAGCTGAGATGTCGGAGGTTTGAAGTGAGCTCCACGCCGGAGCTCACTTCAAACACCGGGTAATGACAGCCTGACGTCTAGAGACATGAGGCTGTCATTAAGGTGTTAATGTTCATTTGGTTACTATGCAAGTAATCAACAAAATCAATAAAATCCTGCTGAGTTCCTGCCCACAATAGAAAAGTATCATACACATACCTAAAATAGGTGTGGATGAACTTTAAAAATGTTTTTTTTTTTGCTGCAAAAATCATCTCCTCTTTAAAGGCAGCAAGAAACAGATTGGCAAAAGTGCACGCTACCTGCATGCACATTGCGGTATCTGCATGCTCTAGGTACCACTTACCATCAAAAATGAAAGCACTGTGCTTTAAAATAAAGCTTAAAGATTTTCCCACAAACTGCACAAAGTCACCACTTTTCCCCATACTAGTCAAAAATAGACATAAAAATGCCACCGCCTAGTGCCTGAGAGATACGGGTATATAAGTTCTCTATGTCAATTGACACTGAGGAGAAGCATTCCTGTCAAATGAAAGACTGTAATAAAGTAACCAATCCAAATATTTGTGAAGAGGCTCTGTAAGAGAGCCAATTCCCAAATTTATCGGACAGCCCAAAGAGGCTGTAAGGCTGCCTTCACACTTGCGTTTGGAGCGCAGCTCACCAAACGCAGCCAAATGCTTGCGCACATGCGTTCCTATGTTTAACATGGGAACGCATGTGTCTGCGTATGGCTGCGTTTGGCAGCATTTGCGTTCGGATGCGCATAATTTATGCGCCCTCCGACCGCACTCCAAACGCAGCATGCAGCATTTTTTTGTGCGTTCGCGGCGCTTGTTTTATCCACAAGCGCTCAAAAAATGCATGGATCTCAATGGATCCGCAGTGTCCTCCGCATGACGGGGCAGGAGAATGCTGCAGATCTCATGGAAATCTCTCCCGGCGACCACCGGGAGATCATGCAGAGCCACAGCTGATCTCCCGCCAGTGTCAGCGGGGAGATACAGCTGATCTGACAGCTGTTTAAATCTCCCGCGCTGACACCGAATAGGTGATGTCGGCGCGGGAGATTTGCAGCAACGATCAGCTGTTTCTTATCTCCTGCACTGACATCACCCTATTCCGAGATTTAAACAGCTGTCAGATCAGCTGTATCTCCCCGCTGACACCGGTGGGAGATCAGCTGTGCCGGGAGCTGATTGGCTGCCCGGGCACCATACTAATGTGAACGCATGCGGAGATTCACCGCTGCGTTCACATTATTATGGGCTGCGTTTGCCTGAATTTGCATCTGCATGCCCTCCGCATGCAGACACAAACACAAGTGTGACGGCAGCCTAAGTGACTTGTGTATTGTGGGGATGAAACAATGCCAACCTCCACCTTTTCCCTGAGAAGAGAATTTAACTGTTTCTTAAATTCAGCAGTATTCTTTTCTTTAACGGGCGTAAAAACCTCAACATCACCTGTTTATGGGCTTCTGCCAGGTATTAATCCTTTGATAGAAGCATATTTTTATCCCCCTTGTTTGCCTGGCGGACAAGATTCTAGTTCTTTTATGGCCGCCCTTTCTCCGCTAATTTTTTTAGCAACTGAGTAGAATAGGGACTTGATGTTATTTATAATCTAATCTTGGAAAACATTGATTACATTACCTTGCTGAATGGGAAGCATATAGCGTGATTTTACTCCACCAGTGAAGAGAATCTTCAGCATAGAGGTATCAGATCTACATTCAACATGTTCTCCCCAATACTGGCAAGGATTTCAGCATCCCTGACAACATCCTGATCCTTATAACCACCCAACATGAACCCTAATTGTTTGGATACAATGGGTATTTACCTCTCTTTTGGGGTCACATTAGGGGTTGGACAAGTGGAAAATGATTTAAACAGATGTATTTTTCTCATAGATTTGAACAAATCAACCATGATCAAAGCAAAATTAAAATTACTGCTCAGACAAAAATTTAATCCCTTAGATAGCAAGTGCAACAGGTCACGGCTTAATATATGGAGAGAGAGGTTTACAACATTTTTTCTTAGTGATGAGTAAGGATCTAACTCTCCCAGGTCACTTGTTTCCTTTTTTGTGGACCTCTTCCTCCCTGTTCCCGCCCCTCTTTGTGTGCTTCCTAAAGGGACACCATTTGTATTTAGATCCATGTTACGTCAAGAGGTTGAGGGGACAGAACCATTTGCACCCTCTGAAATACTATAGTCAATATCAGTGGTCCATGCCACAGGATTTGGATTTTTTGCTCATCGTGAAAACATTTATATAAATTTTGAATATTTATATTAATCTGTTGACACTGGTTGCTGTGACGATTGCAGGTACTTTAAAAAGGCAGGATGCAACGTCATGGGGTAGGTGAGGGCTGTAAGCATTGTAAGAATGCTGAAAAATGTATTTCTAATATTAAGTTCAACACTGTTAATATAAATGATGTAATTCAGTTCAGCCACTGGAGGTCATCAGTGGACACGAGTAGAAAGATCTGGAACCAGGAAGTAATTTTTTAGTCAGTCTCCTGAGGTAAATTGACAGAGACAGATGCCTGTGGAAATCCTACACAGAAAAGAAGACGTGTCGGCTGTTCTGAGGGGCTCATGGATCTATGGAAGGACGCGCCTGGCTTGAACAGTGTTAGAATTATTGATGGGCTAGATCTACACCGTGGACTGAAAGATAAGCCGTGTTCTGTGAGTACATAAGATTGACCGGTCAATATATAGGGATAGTCAGACAGGGTGAGTTAGCCAGAAACTACAAATGACTATTTTGTGTGTACTCATGAGGACAGACCGACCAGGCTTGATCTATACAAGATATTAAATATTGAGACTTGCACGACTGTGAGATGCAAAGAGAAGCTGAATGTGGATGACACTGTAGAACTGAGAGAACGGTCACCATCCCTTTTTATGGTGGGTTTACACGTTGCGATATCGGCGTCCAACTCCGACCAAAAGTCACATGGTTCGTGCATTGGACCCGATATCGTTCATGCGTTGTATGGTGTGAACGTACAATGCGATGCAGGAACGATGGCAGACCGATATCGGGGGTCGAATGAGCGTGCTATTCAACCGCCCGATATCGGATGCCGGTTGGAGCCGGATTGTCCTGTGTGACAGCCCAACTCCGATGTGTAGTGCAACGTCACCCATTCACTCCCATGTTAAATGGTCGTTCCTGGGTCGGGGGGCGTACACATCGTAGGGACGTTGTATCACGATATCGCAACGTGTAAACCGCCGATGCGATTCTGGGAAAACCGGGCACAAAATGCACGCTCCCGCGCCGTTGTATACGATATCGGAACGATATCGTGACGTGTAAACCCACCATTATACTGGGTTGTGCCCAGTGTGAGGAAGATCTTATATACCTCAGTGGCTGATTGTTAGGGTGAAACGACATACACCCTGTAAACTGTTTGTACATTACCAAGTTAAAGAGTTTTCACCTCATGCAGGAGGCAAAACTGAATTTGCAGTAAATAGGTTGTGGGATAGATTTATATAAGGGAATCAGGGATCCTGAAATATTATGTACATAACGTGGGAGGGGGTGTAAGATTATATCCTGAGGGGAACACGTGCCGGGGCTGCAGTAAGAGCCTGGGTAGGCCCTGTACGGAGTAAGGATGGGGTTGGCTTAGTCTAGGATAGTTGTGCTCCCTCTCTGCAAAACAGGTACGTGAGTTCCCTCAGGCTACATAAATTGTACACTGTGATCGGGCTGTTGGGGCCCATATTGTTTTTGCAAAGTTTGAATTTATTATCTTTTTTAAACCGTTAAAAAAAGTTAATTTACCACTATTTTTGGAGTCCGTGTCATTCATAGCAGCACCGTGTCGCTCACACAAACGACTGACGTCTCAGTCTTTAACAGCATGACAAGTTCTGTATCCTCAGCCACAACTCTGTCTCTAGACAGCAGTGGTCAGGGGTCTGCAATTGTCTGAGGTGGCAAGGGTTGCCTAGCCTCAGCCTCTTTTTAGCTTGTAACTGATAACCCAACTCACTTTATTTGCCATCTTTGTAAACAAAAATTGAGTAGAGGCAAAATTCTCCAGAGTTTGAATACTACATGTGTGAACTGCTATATGGTCCATCATCATGCATTGCTCTAGGAAAAATACTGCAGTAAAACTGTTCCTAGCGGGCCTCACTCTCACTGAACAGTTTCCATCGCATCAAACACATCTGCTGCTTCTTCCTACTCTGTCAGCTTGACAACTGTTGTCTGAAAGATAGCCAGCAGCAGGATCTCCACTTGTTTACCTGGTACAGTCGGGGTGACTGACAGACCCTCAGGAGTTACGAAAGTGGACACGCTTGTTGGTTTTGACTGATCCCAGCCACAATGCACACCACCTGTTTGTGAACTAACGAGAATATCTCCGCCTGCACCTCCTTCACAGTGCAGCAGTTTGTCAGGTACACCCTTTTGCAAGATTTTTTTCTCCTACACATCCCGAAGCAAAGTGCTTGAACTTCACCATCACCCATTTGTTGGCCATGGAAATGCTGCCATTCCGCCTGGTGGATACATACAGCTTCCAAAAGCTGATGACCATCGTGACTCCCCAGTATCAATTGCCCAGTCGTTATTACTTCTCAAAGCAAGCTGTGCCTGCACTACACCAGCATGTCATAGACAACACCTCCCGCTCCTTGAAAAACTCTGTGTGTTGAAAGAGTGCATATCATCACTGACACCTGGACGACAAAATATGGCCAGGGCGTTACACCTCCCTCACTCGCCACTGGGTGACTCTGGTGGCTGTGGGGCCAGAGGTGGAAGAAGCTACTTCCTAAATATTCAAATCCCCAAGACTGTTGGGACAAACCTCTGCCTGTACATCTCCATCCACTGCTTCTGCCTCGTCCACCTCCTCTAGGGCCTCCAGCTGCGCCCTCAACCTCTCCCTTAATGTGGCAACACTTCAGACAGAATGCACTCCACCTCCGTACTATGCCACCAGGGCTCTCCGCCAACAGGCAGTGTTTAAATTAAAATGCCTTGGCGATGTGAGTCACATAGCTGAAAAGTTTGAGGCCCAGTTTGAGAAATGGCTATCTTTGCTAAACCTGGAGCCAGGGAGGGCGGTGTAAACCTCATGGTGGTCCTACGCTGGGGCAAACTTACACATGTGACTTGCATGGCTCATGTCCTCAACATGGTTGTCCAGCAATTCCTAAGCCACTATCCCAGCCTGGAAGAACTGCTGCAAAAGGTGCGGTCGCTGTGTGCTTGTCATGGGTAAATCAGGAGACATGGACGAGATTGTTGGGGACACTCGCAGAAGGTTGCAGCGTCTGGCCAAACAGCAAAAATCCTGAATTGTGGTTCTGTCCCATTAAGGGGTATTTCTCTGCTTGGTGAAAGCTGGAGATCACTAGGACCCAGCTTGTCTCCTACCTACCTACCTTTCAGCTGTCTCTATTTATACCCCTTGGCTCCCATGATGCATTTTTGGTGATAGCAGGTTTGGAGATGGAGTTGCTTTCTTGCTCAGCAATGCATCGTGGGCTTCCTGTATAGTTTGTTGTTTGACTCTCCTTTCAGGTAAGTGTTTCTGTCTCTCCCCTTTGTTTACTTCCCTGGTGTATTCTTTTAGTTGTTAGCTGGGGTGACCAGTGTCAACCTTGTCTGATCCTGAAGTAGTGTTATTTGAGGGACAGTCAGGGACGAGTTATCCTGAGTAGTGACAGTTGCGGAGACTGTATAGGGTTGTTAGGGAAGCCACATCTCTTTTTTGCCCTTACCATCAGGGACTCCTTTTCCCCCCCTCATCATCCTGTGCTGGGTGTCTCCCTATGCCAAGTGTGACAGTGCTCACGTCCACTGTTCTCACCCCATGACTAAATAGCTAGCATTGCTACAGAGGTGTTTTAGACAACTGGTTAACTGTTTGATATGCGATATGCCAACACAGTGGAATTCCACTCTGCACATGTTGAAGCGACTGTGGCAGCAGTGATCAGCCCTGGCGCAATATGTAATGATGCGTAAGTCAAAGCAAGCCAAATGTGGTGCAAATGACGCTTATAGAGTGGCCACGGATCAAGGACCTCTGCACTCTTCTGCACTGTTTCGAAATGGCTACTAAGATCGTTAGTGCTGATGATGCCATAATCAGCATCACTTTTCCACCCATCTACATGCTACAGCATCTCTAAAAAGTCTGAGAGACAAGGTGGTGGCACCACAGGAATGGGAGGAGGAAGCGGAGGACATTGCAGAAAGGAGATCAATATCTCAAAGTTCCGGACTCCCATCACACAGGCAGGTGGCATGTCAGGGTGGAGTAGAGCAACAGGGAGGAGCTCTTGGTTCCAGACAAACTGCTGGTGGAGTTGCAGGAGATGAGGAACAAATGAAGGAGGACAAGGATGAAGATGCGTAAGAAATTATTCCCCTTTCTGTTGTCCGACGTTTGCGGGAGAGGAAGGAGAAGAAGGCGAGACTGTTACCCTGCCATCACCAACACAACAAGGACTTGCGCCTCATGGATACATCAGACACATGAGCACCTTTTTGCTGCACTATCTGCAACCTGATGCTCATATCGTTATGATTCGAAATAGCGATGACTACTTGGTTGCCACATGACTGGATCCACAGTAAAAGAGTAAATTTAGCCAAATGCTTCCCGCCCTGTACAGGGACAAGAGCATGCTGGAGTATCAAAAAATGTTGGTTGACAAGCTGAGAACTGTTTTTCCTCAACACATCAGTGAGGGACACAGTACGAATGTCAGATCTACACTTACAACCTGGGCTACATCAAGTCGTCATTGTAGAAACATTCCCTTGAGCAATGTAACTGTCAGAAGCAATTTCTTGAGTCCTTTCATCAATCTTTTCAACGAACCCGTACAATGGTAGAAATGAGTACAAGTCTCTGAATGACTGATTGGGTGGTGCAGCAGTATCTAGAGCTCAGTATCCATGCCATCGGGGGGTGTTTGTACTCTTTTGCATTTGGGCTTTAAAAATGGAGGAGTGACCAGAGCTTGCCAGTCACACCTTGGAGGTTTGAAAATGTATTCAGCGCTGCTGGTAGTGTTGTGACCAATAAGCACAGTCCAGCTATATCCTGAAAATGTAGACTACTTAACTTTCATCAAGATTAACAAGTCATGGATCTCCAAAGACCTTTCTACCCAATGGCACACTTGGCAGAGTAGGCAATATTGTACTTCCAGCGTTTTCCAGTCATCTCATTCTTCAATTTTTATTGTGGATAAATTGATGCCACTTTTGTGGCATTTTGCCCTAATTTTTTTTAAATGTGGAGACTTTTTGGGGACTGCTTTTCTGTTTCCTGAATTTAGCAAGGCTCTGAGTATGATGCCTACACTTCTCATTCTTCCCCCTGTTACTTACGAATGTTTAACCTTGAAATGCTAGGCCAGGTCCTGTTCCAGACCCTGTGCCATGCATGCAGGCTGTGCCATTCTCCAATTTTTATTGTGGATCATTTGATGCCACTTTGGTGATATCTGGCCCTAATTTTTAGAAATGTGGAGACTCTTTTTGGGGTCTTCTTGTCTGTTTCCTGAATTTAGCTAGGCACTGTAAGTACGATACTTACACCTGGAACTTGAAATACTCGGCCAGGCCTTGGCCCCATGCATCTATAATGCACAATCATGAAAATGTTAACTCTGGGGGAATAGATGGCACTCTTCCTGGTGTCTGTCCCTAATTTGAGCTGTTTTGGCAGCTTGTTGGCCCCCTTTTAATGTGTATTTTAGGCCTTTGATTTTACCTCCCATTGATTTCAATGGGGTTTAGAAGGTTCACCGAAACCAAATCCGAACTTGTTCGATGAACGTTGCATCGTCGGCGAACCGAACTGCATTCATCCTTCCAAAAGTTTGTTCATCTCTAGTGGCTAGCAGGGCCATATAATGAATTTTGAGGTGAGGACACTATCAGGGCCATATAATTAATTGGGGGTGAGGGGATGATATCTGGGCCATATAATAAATTTTGGGTGGAGGGATGCTACCAGAGCCATATAATGAATTGTGGGGTCTGAACGCTACCAGGGCCATATCATGAATTATGGGGTGTGGGGACATTATCAGAGGTAAATAATGATTTGTAGGGTGGGGGGTGCTATCAGGGCCATGCAATGATTTGTGGTGTGATACAATGCTATCAGGACCATATAATGAATTGTGGGATGTGGAGGATGCTAATATGGCCATATAATGAATTCTGTGAGGAACGCCATCACGGCCATGTAATGAATTGGGGGATGATGGAGCACTATCATGGCCACGTAATGAATGCGTTTTTCATGTCATCATGAGTTTTTTTAAGGTGTCTGATGGCTCCCTGCGTTTTTGGCTGCGTTTTGGAATCTGCACCCAAAAATAGTGCATGTACTATTTTTTGGTGCGTTTTTATAACATGGGCCCCTATGGAAAACGCATGCAAAAACGCATATATAATTAGTACCTTTTAGTGCCATTCAAAAACGCATGCGTTTCCCATAGGAGCCCATGTTAAAAAAACGCATGCGTTTTCTAAAACGCATGCGTTATTTTAACATGGGCTCCTATGGGAAACGCATGCCTTTTTGAATGGCACTAATTGTACATGCGTTTTTGCATGCGTTTCCCATAAGGCCCCATATTAAAAAACGCATGCGTTTTTGGAAAAGCACCAAAAACGCATGGGACTGTCACACATGCTTTTTGGCTATTAGGGCATGCGTTTTTTAACATGGGGGCCTATGGGTGCATTTTTTACATGCGTTTTTGAAAACGCAGGTCTCCAAAAACGCATGTGAAAAATGCTGCTGTGACCCCAGCCTCAGACATGGTCTTAACTTTTGACTCTGCTGTATCGTTGATTGGGATATGTGATCTCCCAAAATGTAAAAGATTCTTGGCCTTACATATCCTATTAGTAGCTAAAAATCTTATCGCCTCTAGGTGGAGGAGTGATTGTGTTCCATCCATAGAGGACTTTACGGATTGCATAGAATTGCACAACTCATTTGAATTCACGTTTGCTCTTAGAGAGGGTATGCATGCTAGATTGAAGTACATGACGAAATAGGCGAGTTGGGTTCGAATGTATATACCAACTCTTACATTTCATCTGCCTGAATTTCTCCATTTATTATTTTGATTGTACTTAGTTTACTAAGAGCTATTTAGTTGTTGTTTTTTTTTAGATACTCATAATCGTCGTGTCAGTTGTAAATATTTGGTTATTTTATTTCATCGACTTATGTCTTTTGTCTTTATTGTTTATCTCTTATATTATTTATTTCTTCTCTGAATTTGTATACTATGCATTCATTATATTTATAATTTATGTATACCGTATATACTCGTGTATAAGCCGACCCGTGTATAAGCCGACCCCCCTACTTTTGCCCCAAAAATCTGGAAAAACCTATTGACTCGTGTATAAGCCGAGGGTGGACCCCAGCACAGGTATACAGCCCCCAGCAGTGTGGTATACAGGCCTCCCCAGTGGTAGTATACAGCAGCCCCAGTGGTAGTATACAGATTCCCCAGCAGCCCCAGTGGTAGTATACAGATTCCCCAGCAGCCCCAGTGGTAGTATACAGGAGCCCCAGCAGCCCCAGTGGTAGTATACAGGAGCCCCAGCAGCCCCAGTGGTAGTATACAGGAGCCCCAGCAGCCCCAGTGGTAGTATACAGGAGCCCCAGCAGCCCCAGTGGTAGTATACAGGAGCCCCAGCAGCCCCAGTGGTAGTATACAGGAGCCCAGCAGCCCCAGTGGTAGTATACAGGAGCCCCAGCAGCCCCAGTGGTAGTATACAGGAGCCCCAGCAGCCCCAGTGGTAGTATACAGCAGCCCCAGTGGTATACAGCAGGCCCCCAGGGGTACATATAGGAGCCCCCAGGGGGTACCCAGCAGCCCCCAGGGGGTACCCAGCAGCCCCCTGGGGGTACCAGCAGCCCCTGGGGGTACCAACAGCCCCAGGGGGTACCAACAGCCCCCAGGGGGTACCCAGCAGCCCCCTGGGGGTACCAGCAGCCCCCTGGGGGTACCAACAGCCCCCAGGGGGTACCAACAGCCCCCAGGGGGTACCCAGCAGCCCCCTGGGGGTACCAGCAGCCCCCTGGGGGTACCAACAGCCCCCAGGGGGTACCCAGCAGCCCCCTGGGGGTACCAGCAGCCCCCTGGGGTACCAACAGCCCCCAGGGGGTACCCAGCAGCCCCCTGGGGGTACCAACAGCCCCCAAAAGCTGGCACTGTCCCCCCTTGTAAGGGCCCCCCCCCGCTGCTTATACATTACCATCCCGGTGTTCTGATCGGCGCCGCTCCTCGGTGCTTCTTCTTCATCCTCCCGTCCGCGCTGGCTGCATCCGGGATCTCCGGCCGTCGCGCGATGACGTCATATCGCTGCGACAGCCGGAGATCCCGGATGCAGCCAGCGCGGACGGGGCGGACGGGAGGATGAAGACGCAGCACCGAGGAGCGGCGCCGATCAGAACACCGGGATGGTAATGTATAAGCAGCGGGGGGGGGCCCTTACAAGGGGGGACAGTGCCAGCTTTTGGGGGGCTTATATGAACTGCTTCCCCCTGCAGCTGATTGACAGGGGGAAGCAGTGCATATATAATGAGCGGCCCCACGTGACGGGGCCGCTCATACAGCAGCCTCCCCCCGCCTCCTCCAGCCTCCACAGCCCCCACCACCGTATATGACCCGTGTATAAGCCGAGGGGGGGACTTTTCAGCCCAAATTTTGGGCTGAAAAACTCGGCTTATACACGAGTATATACGGTATGTTGAAATTCTTTCATCTCAACTTACCTCTTGTTGTTTCCTTGTTGACTAATAAATATATCTTTAAACATATAATGATTTGTGGGGTGATGTGATGCTATCAGAACCTGATAATGAATTTTCAGGTGAGATGGCACTATTAGGACCATATCATGAATTGTGGGGTGATTGATGCTATCAGGGACATGTAATTAATTGTAGGGTGGGGGGCACTATCAGGGCCATATAATGAATATTACGCTGGTGCATAGTGATTTAAGTCGACAATATATGGTGTTTGATCTGATCATGGTTAATAATTATTTGTTGGGATGTCTGATGTTAATAGCAAACTGTGCCACTCGGGGGAATATATATCCCTCTTGGTGTGTGATGCCCCTGCAGGAGGTTATCCTTCATTTAATAAGGACACTGTCTTTCCTCATATTCCACTTTTGTGCATGTGCAATTCATTCTCTCCTTCCTGTATCCCCGCTATTATATTTGGGCACTTTTGATCCTGGACTTTTGTCTGTGTGGAATATGTGCAGTGATAACCATCAGGCAATAGGGTGGAATGTCAGAGAGGTGGGGTGCATGCGCCGACGTCCAGCTGTAGTTGGTTGGAGGAAATCATGTGCGCGCACATCACTCCCCTATAAGCTTGATTGGTTGATCCTTTAGCTAAGCCCCCTTAAGGAAGCTAATGCAAAATGCACATTGGGGCTTAGGGGTCAGGTGGTCCGCAGGTCCTGCACGAGGTGAATCAATTTGAGTACAATATGTTTTATACTTCATTAATGTGATAAATTAAAATGGTGTTGGTCCAATAGGAAATGGGAGCACAGTATAATACATGGAGACTGATAGTGTGTGTACCACTTAAGTGAAGCTGCTTAGTTTGATTTCGGGGTTATTGTACCATTTGCTTCTCCTATTGTGTGGCACTGAACCTTTCCTATGTGTTGTAATGAGCACTTTATATATGTATGAGGCAAATGAGCTATATGATATGGACCACTATTAAAGCACAGTATCAATGTTCCTTACTTACCGTACTTACGCCAACCTCTTTATGGCAGCATTTGAGAGTTGGCATGTTTATAATAATGATTACTACAGGAATGTTATCTTATACAAAAGGTTTATTGATGACATCATAATTATGTTTGATAATGAGCAAAACACCCTACAGCCCTTCTTGAGGCCGATTCTTAATAACAATTGGGGTATTGAGCTAACTCCAGAAGTCAGCACAAAGACAATTACCGTATATACTCGTGTATAAGCCGAGTTTTTCAGCCCAAAATTTGGGCTGAAAAGTCCCCCCCTCGGCTTATACACGGGTCATATACGGTACATGGAGTGGGGGGGCTGTGTCCCGGGGCTGTGGAGGCTGGAGGAGGCGGGGGGAGGCTGCTGTATGAGCGGCCCTGTCACGTGGGGCCGCTCATTATATATGCACTGCTTCCCCCTGTCAATCAGCGGCAGGGGGAAGCAGTTCATATAAGCCCCCCAAAAGCTGGCACTGTCCCCCCTTGTAAGGGCCCCCCCTCCCGCTGCTTATACATTACCATCCCGGTGTTCTGATCGGCGCCGCTCCTCGGTGCGTCTTCATCCTCCCGTCCGCGCTGGCTGCATCCGGGATCTCCGGCTGTCGCAGCGATATGACGTCATCGCGCGACGCAATGATCGCAATGATGGTAATTTTACAGGGCACCTTTGACAACAATGCACATTAGTTGCTTTTTTGCTCCTTCCTTGGTTTCACATGTATTTTCCAGTTTATTTGATGCATTTTCTGATGTTTGATGACTAGCCTGTCTGTCTTCTAAGATGTATACGAATTTGTAGGGGGTTTACCCACCTGCTTAATCCAGATACAGGCCTGTCTATCAGTGCTATTGATTATTGATTATACAGTTAGGGCCAGAAATATTTGGACAGTGACACAATTTTCGCGAGTTGGGCTCTGCATGCCACCACATTGGATTTGAAATGAAACCTCTACAACAGAATTCAAGTGCAGATTGTAACGTTTAATTTGAAGGGTTGAACAAAAATATCTGATAGAAAATGTAGGAATTGTACACATTTCTTTACAAACACTCCACATTTTAGGAGGTCAAAAGTAATTGGACAAATAAACATAACCCAAACAAAATATTTTTATTTTCAATATTTTGTTGCGAATCCTTTGGAGGCAATCACTGCCTTAAGTCTGGAACCCATGGACATCACCAAACGCTGGGTTTCCTCCTTCTTAATGCTTTGCCAGGCCTTTACAGCCACAGCCTTCAGGTCTTGCTTGTTTGTGGGTCTTTCCGTCTTAAGTCTGGATTTGAGCAAGTGAAATGCATGCTCAATTGGGTTAAGATCTGGTGATTGACTTGGCCATTGCAGAATGTTCCACTTTTTTGCACTCATGAACTCCTGGTAGCTTTGGCTGTATGCTTGGGGTCATTGTCCATCTGTACTATGAAGCACCGTCCAATCAACTTTGCAGCATTTGGCTGAATCTGGGCTGAAAGTATATCCCAGTACACTTCAGAATTCATCCGGCTACTCTTGTCTGCTGTTATGTCATCAATAAACACAAGTGACCCAGTGCCATTGAAAGCCATGCATGCCCATGCCATCACGTTGCCTCCACCATGTTTTACAGAGGATGTGGTGTGCCTTGGATCATGTGCCATTCCGTTTCTTCTCCAAACTTTTTTCTTCCCATCATTCTGGTACAGGTTGATCTTTGTCTCATCTGTCCATAGAATACTTTTCCAGAACTGAGCTGGCTTCTTGAGGTGTTTTTCAGCAAATTTAACTCTGGCCTGTCTATTTTTGGAATTGATGAATGGTTTGCATCTAGATGTGAACCCTTTGTATTTACTGTCATGGAGTCTTCTCTTTACTGTTGACTTAGAGACAGATACACCTACTTCACTGAGAGTGTTCTGGACTTCAGTTGATGTTGTGAACGGGTTCTTCTTCACCAAATAAAGTATGCGGCGATCATCCACCACTGTTGTCATCCGTGGACGCCCGGGCCTTTTAGAGTTCCCAAGCTCACCAGTCAATTCCTTTTTTCTCAGAATGTACCCAACTGTTGATTTTGCTACTCCAAGCATGTCTGCTATCTCTCTGATGGATTTTTTCTTTTTTTTCAGCCTCAGGATGTTCTGCTTCACCTCAATTGAGAGTTCCTTTGACCGCATGTTGTCTGGTCACAGCAACAGCTTCCAAATGCAAAACCACACACCTGGAATCCACCCCTGACCTTTTAACTACTTCATTAATTACAGGTTAACGAGGGAGACACCTTCAGAGTTAACTGCAGCCCTTAGAGTCCATTGTCCAATTACTTTTGGTCCCTTGAAAAAGAGGAGGCTATGCATTACAGAGCTATGATTCCTAAACCCTTTCTCCGATTTGGATGTGGAAACTCTCATATTGCAGCTGGGAGTGTGCACTTTCAGCCCATATTATATATATAATTGTATTTCTGAACACGTTTTTGTAAACAGCTAAAATAACAAAACTTGTGTCACTGTCCAAATATTTCTGGCCCTAACTGTATGTCTGCTCTGGAAACAGATTTGATAGATTTTTTTTTTTTTTTCTCTGTGATTCCACTGTTCATTATGTCATTTAGTGCACCCTGTTCATTGCAGCCAGTCTTGATGTTAGCAGCTTGTCTGCTCTTTTAATTGTTTTTAAATGTTTGTCATTGCACATGTGTGTACTGTTTTTTCTATGGATAATAAAATTTATTGAGATATATTAATTGGCTTGATCCCGGTCCATTCTACACGCTATCTTTTCCTTCCCTTTGCATTGATTATATAAGCGTGGGATTTGGTGATCCTTCTTGTGCCGTACCTACCTACATGTCTGTAAATGTTGTACACTGTAATTTATATAATTATATATCCCCCTCCATTCACTCTCTCTCCCCCCTCTGTTCACTCTCTCTCTCTCCCCCCTCCGTTTACTCTCTCTCTCTCCCCCCTCCGTTCACTCTCTCTCTCTCCCCCCTCCATTCACTCTCTCTCCCCCCCTCCGTTCACTCTCTCTCCCCCCTCTCTGTTCACTCTCTCTCCCCCCGTTCACTCTCTCTCTCTCCCCCCCATTCACTCTCTCTCTCCCCCCTCCGTTCACTCTCTCCCCCCCCTCTGTTCACTCTCTCTCCCCCCCACCGTTCACTCTCTCTCGCCCCCTCCGTTCACTCTCTCTCCCCCCTCCGTTCACTCTCTCTCCTCCCCTCCGTTCACTCTCTCTCACCACCCTCCGTTCACTCTCTCTCCCCCCCTCCTTTCACTCTCTCTCTCCCCCCCTCCGTTCACTCTCTCTCCCCCCTCCGTTCATTCTCTCTCCCCCCCTTGTTCACTCTCTCTCTCCACCTCCGTTCACTCTCTCTCTCTCCCCTCCTTTCACTCTCTCTCTCCCCCTCCGTTCACTCTCTCTCTCCCCCACGTTCACTCTCTCTCTCTCCCCCCCCCTCTGTTCACTCTCTCTCCCCCTCCATTCACTCTCTCTCTCTCTCCCCCTCTGTTCACTCTCTCTCCCCCTCCATTCACTTTCTCTCTCTCTCCCTCCGTTCACTCTCTCTCTCTCCCCCTCCGTTCACTCTCTCTCTCCCCCTACATTCACTCTCTCTCTCTCCCCCCTCCATTCACTCTCTCTCCCCACCTCAGCGCTGTGTCTTTGCCCTGCACCTGGCTGTCTCCCCCTGTGCCTTTCTAGCCACTGTGCACTGTGTACATTTCTCCTGACAGGAGCCCCTGGGCACTGTAATCTGCCCGTGGCAGGGGGGCCCCTGAGTGCTGTTTCTCCCCCCCCCTCTTAACCTGAGAGTCAGCTGGCAGATGCTGATTATAGTGAGCAGCAGCAGATCACTTTCTCCTGCACCATCGAGGTGCAAGGAGATCTGCTGCTTCTCAGGTCAGGAGGGAGAGAGGGTGTGGGGGAGGGGAGAGGGGCAGCGCTCAGGGACCCCTGCAAGGTGAGAAGTCCACAGGGGGCCTACCCACCAAATTAGGGCCCCGGGTGCTAATGACTGGCCCTGGCTTCCCCCCGGACCCCAACCATGCTCACCAGCTGTCTGGCGTCTTCCTCCTCTTCTATGCATTCCACATTGTGGTCTGCAAAGGAAGAGGAAATGAAGAGGCAGAGCGGGATGGGGGTGCCTCTTCTATGCGTTCCACAGTGTGGAACGCAAAGACAGCAGAAGTGACGCCCGGATGCGGAGCGGGGGCTGGCAGCCGGTTTCTGAAATTAATGAAAGCACCGCGCCGGTAGCAGTTAAGATAATACCGGTGCGGGGGGGCAGGCGGTGGTGGGCCCCTCAGTCACGCCTGGGCCCCGGCACTTGCCCGGGCACGCCGAGTGCTGACACCGGCCCTGATTGGGGGGTTTTGTTAAATGACCCCATATGTAAGAAATGTTTACCCCTGACCCCATTGGTGACATACAAGAGAGCACCTTCTTTAAAAAGTATATTGGACCCAAGCAGATTGAGGAAAAAGAAATTGGCTATAAAGGGATCCAATACTTTCTCTGGGACAATGACAGTGGGATCGTATAAGTGCAATAAAAAGAATTGTTTATGCTGCGCCTGGATTAACCATAAGGCGGTCAGCTTTTTTTCCCATAATGACGAAGAGACAATCTTTAACATCAAGTACAGGCTAGATTGCCAGGCAAGTTTTGTAATCTACCTTGTAGAGTGTATATGCGGTAAACAGTATATAGGTAGAACTATCCAACCGTTAAACAAAAGGATTAATGCGCACAGGCATAATATTAAAATAGGTTTTTTAAAACATCGGTTATCAAGACAAGTTAGTACAATACATAGGGGTCATGTCGATTTGAAAATTACCCCTATAGATCATATTCCTATTGATTCTCCCAACAGGGTTCAAGCCTTGAATAAACGTGAGATTTTTTGGATCTATAAATTGGGCACGATAAATCCTGGAGGGCTAAATGAGATTTCAGATCTGTTTTAAATTCTGTGGTTTCTCCTTAGTTTAATTTAATTCTCCTTTTTATCTCCTTGGTCCCCCCTGGGTAGGTCCCAGGTTACCTTTAACTCTAGGTGGATCAGGGTCTCCTTGCTCCTGCAGGTCCTCCATGTGATTAATTATCCTCTGGTTCTTTGTCAATTCTAGATGGGCTCCTGCTCCCTTCAACTGACCACTGCTGAAGTTCCCTTCTTTAAACTTTCCTGTTCATCCTCCTTCACCACTGGTCCATACACTACCTGTCTTGGAGCAATGGTGACTAAATAAATAGGTACCTGAAATTATCGTAATCATATACATGTAATTTCAATAGAAGGGGACTGTCACTGAAATGGATTGATCCCCTCTTTTTTTCCTTTCCTATGTATTTCCTTTCTTTCTGTTGCTGCCGCTGATCCGCACAATATCTGTGTTAGATTGGGAAAGTACTAATGAATCCATCTGTTAAATTATATATTCTGTTTTTGGGTTATGGTTAGTGTATAAGAATTATCCCTTTCCCCTTTTATTTTTAATTCTTTGGTTTAGTTATATAAATAGTTTTAACCGATAATGATTGTTTTCTCATCATATCAGTGGTCTATTGTAGACATCACCTTTTTGGTGTTGATAAATCAGATGAATCCCTGGTGGAGCCATGGGCTAGCAGTGACACCAGTGGACATTGCAGTGTGGGCTCTCTAATGTGAGTTCAAACCCCCGCACCAGCTCTAATGTTCTTTTATCAAAATGATCTAACCTAGATACTTTTAAGTAACTTTAGATGATGACCTCAGAAACTATAAGCAGCTAGAATGGGAAATCAGATTGCTTTATCCATTTTTTAGCCATTGAAACATGGGTTCTATGCTGCTATCCCTTTTGCTGAATTGCACATTGATTTATACATTTTAATACATGTTAATCATTGATTTTAGCATTTGATATCATAGAAATGTCTTTTTATCCACAGTTTTATAATAATTTATCATCAGGATCTTAATTGCTAGGATTTTATCCAATGTGGGTGTTCCCACAGGAACTGACATCACCATGATGTCATTGGTTGTAATGCATATAATTGGCTTCTTGTGAACTGACTGTAACATTGCTGCCCTGATGAAGTGGCCAGGTGGCCACGAAACGCGTTGGCTTGAGTGTAAATAAAGGTTTGCTTGCATTCTCGGTTTTCCCTGTGGTCTAGCGCGGACAAACCCCGTCTCTATTTCTCCTATACTGTATGTATTTGCATCCCGGGATCTGCAGCAGCCAAAACTTCTACACGTGGTTGTGATTCTCACAACCATACCAGGTGAGTGGATTACCTTTGTTAATAACACACTGGTGTCCCTCATTTACCGCCTTAGTGCGCTCCCCCTCTCTCTAAATTTTTTGCATGTGTTGTAATGAGCACTTTATATATGTACTAGCTGTAGTACCCGGCTACGCCCGGGTTAATAAATAACTGCTGTTAGCTATAACAAAATAGAATGTGAATATGTCATATTAATGACCTGTAGGAAAATAGAAGCTAAGCTGTGATTGGTTGCTATAGGCAGCCTAATAAATCTCAAGCCAAGAGTAAACCCTCCCCCTGGCCGGGCAGTATATGTTACCTCACACATACATATAATAGACAGCTCATGTGACTGACATCTGCCTTAATTCCCTATATGGCACATGTGTTGCACATTGGCTGTTTTTAATCAGATGTTTATGTTTGGAAAATAAAGATAACACACGTATGAGGCGAGTTGTGTGAGGTGATTTGTGCACATCTGTGTCTGTGTGGTGTGTGTGTGTCCCTGGGGTGTGTATGTGTGTGTCCCTGTGGGGGGGTCTGTGTGGTGTGTGTCTCTGTTGTGTGTCTCTTTGTGGTGTGTGTGTGTCCCTGAGGGGTGAGTGCATGTGTCCCTATAGGGTGTGTATGTGTGTGTCCCCATGGGGGGTCTGTGTGGTGTGTGTGTGTCTCTGTGGTGTGTGTGTCCCTGTGGGGTGAGTGCATGTATCCTTATAGGGTGGCTATGTGTGTGTGTCCCTGTGGGGGGGTCTGTGTGGTGTGTGTCTCTGTTGTGTGTCTCTTTGTGGTGTGTGTGTGTCCCTGTGGGGTGAGTGCATGTGTCCCTATAGGGTGGCTATGTGTGTGTGTCCCTGTGGGGGGGTCAGTGTGGTGTGTGTGTTATGTGTGTCTCTTTGTGGTGTATGTGTGTCCCTGTGGGGTGAGTGCATGTGTCGCTATAGAGTGTGTGTGTGTCTCTGTGTTGTGTGTGTCTCTGTGTTGTGTGTGTCTCTGTGTTGTGTGTGTCTCTTTGTGGTGTGTGTGTGTTTGTTCGGGTGCGTGGTGAGTATCCAATGTTGGGACTGCACTTTAGCGACTATACACTTGCTGTTACTCTTTGTGTGCATGTGGTGTGTATTCATGTCCCCGTGTGTGGTGAATATCTCATGTTGGGGCCCCACCTTAGTGACTATATGCTGGTATGTGCTGTTAGTCTTTGGTGCTATCATTAAGCCCCTCTCATTCACAACTGTCAACTGGTAACTGTCACTTTTTCCCCATTATGTAGATAGGGGCAAAATTGTTTGGTGAATTGGAATGCGCGGGGTTAAAATTTGGCCTCACAACATAGCCTATGACGCTCCCGGGGTCCAGACGTGTGACTGTGCAAAATTTTGTCTCTATAGCTGACAGCTGTCGATTTTCCTCCAACACTTTTCCATTGACTTTTTCCCCATTATGTAGATATAGGGGCAAAATTGTTTGGTGAACTGGAACGCGCAGGGTTAAAATTTCGCCTCACAACATAGCCTATGACACTCTCGGGGTCCAGACGTGTGACTGTGCAAATTTTTGTAGCTGACAGCTGTCAATTTTCCTCCCACCTGTTTCCTTTCCCTTTTTCCCCATTATGTAGATAGGGCCAAAATTGTTTGGTGAACTGTAACGCGCAGGATTAAAATTTCGCCTCACAACATAGCCTATGACGCTCCCGGGGTCCAGACGTGTGACTGTGCAAAATTTTGCGGCTGTAGTTGCGACGGTGTAGATGCCAATCCCGGATATACACACATACACACATTCAGCTTTATATATTAGACTAGCTGTAGTACCCGGCTATGCCCGGGTTAATAAATAACTGCTGTTAGCTATAACAAAATAGAATTTGAATATGTCATATTAATGACCTGTAGGAAAATAGAAGCTGAGCTGTGATTGATTGTTATAGGCAGCCTAATAAATCTCCAGCCAACAGTAAACCCTCCCCCTGGCCGGGTAGTATATGTTACCTCACACATACACATAATAGACAGCTCATGTGACTGACATCCGCCTTAATTCCCTATATAGCACATGTGTTGTATATTGGCTGTTTTTAATCAGATGTTTATGTTTGGAAAATAAAGATAGCACACGTATGAGGCGAGTTGTGTGAGGTGATTTGTGCACATCTGTGTCTGTCTGTGTGGTGTGTGTGTCCCTGGGGTGTGTATGTTTGTGTCCCTGTGGGATGGGGTCTGTGTGGTGTGTGTCTCTGTTGTGTGTGTCTCTTTGTGGTGTGTGTGTGTCCCTGTGGGGTAAGTGCATGTGCCCCTATGGGGTGTGTATGTGTGTGTGCCCCTGTGTGGGGGTCTGTGGTGTGTGTGTGTGTATCTGTGTTGTGTGTGTCTCTTTGTGGTGTGCGTCCCTGTGGGGTGAGTGCATGTGTCCCTATAGGGTGTGTATGTGTGTATGTGTCCCTGTGGGGGGGTGTCTGTGTGGGGTGTGTGTGTCTCTGTGTTGTATGTCCCTTTGTGGTGTGTGTGTGTCCCTGAGGGGTGAGTGCATGTGTCCCTATAGGGTGTGTATGTGTGTATGTCCCTGTGGGGGGGTCTGTGTGGTGTGTGTGTGTCTCTTTGTGGTGTGTGTGTGTCCCTGTGGGGTGAGTGCATGTGTCCCTATAGGGTGGCTATGCGTGTGTGTCCCTGTGGGGGGGGGGTCTGTGTGGTGTGTGTGTGTCTCTTTGTGGTGTGTGTGTCCCTGTGTGGTGAGTGCATGTGTCCCTATAGGGTGTGTATGTGTGTGTGTCCCTGTGGGGGGGTCTGTGTGGTGTGTGTGTGTCTCTTTGTGGTGTGTGTGTCCCTGTGGGGTGAGTGCATGTGTCCCTATAGGGTGGCTATGCGTGTGTGTCCCTGTGGGGGGGGGTCTGTGTGGTGTGTGTGTGTCTCTTTGTGGTGTGTGTGTGTCCCTGTGTGGTGAGTGCATGTGTCGCTTTAGAGTGTGTATGTGTCTCTGTGTTGTGTGTGTCTTTGTGGTGTGTGTTTGTTCGGGTGTGTGGTGAGTATCGAATGTTGGGGCTGCATTTTAGCGACTATACACTTGCTGTTACTCTTTGTGTGCGTGTGGTGTGTATACATGTCCCTGTGTGTGGTGAATATCTCATGTTGGGGCCCCACCTTAGTTACTATATGCTGGTATGTGCTGTTAGTCTTTGGTGCTATCATTAAGTCCCTCTCATTCACAACTGTCAACTGGTAACTGTCACTTTTTCCCCATTATGTAGATAGGGGCAAAATTGTTTGGTGAATTGGAATGCGCGGGGTTAAAATTTCGCCTCACAACATAGCCTATGACGCTCCCGGGGTCCAGACGTGTGACTGTGCACAATTTTGTCTCTATAGCTGACAGCTGTCGATTTTCCTCCCACACGTTTCCTTTCCCTTTTTTTCCATTATGTAGATAGGGGCAAAATTGTTTGGTGAACTGGAACACGCAGGGTTAAAATTTCGCCTCACAACATAGCCTATGACGCTCCCGGGGTCCAGACGTGTGACTGTGCAGTAGCTGCAACGGTGTAGATGCCAATCCCGGATATACACACATACACACATACACACATTCAGCTTTATATATTAGACTAGCTGTAGTACCCGGCTACGCCCGGGTTAATAATTAACTGCTGTTAGCTACAACAAAATAGAATTTGAATATGTCATATTAATGACCTGTAAGAAAATAGAAGCTGAGCTGTGATTGATTGCTATAGGTAGCCTAATAAATCTCCAGCCAACAGTAAACCCTCCCCCTGGCCGGGCAGTATATGTTACCTCACACATACACATAATAGACAGCTCATATGACTGACATCTGCCTTAATTCCCTATATGGCACATGTGTTGCACATTGGCTGTTTTTAATCAGATGTTTATGTTTGGAAATTAAAGATAGCACACGTATGAGGCGAGTTGTGTGAGGTGATTTGTGCACATCTGTGTCTGTCTGTGTGTCCCTGGAGTGTGTGTATGTGTGTGTACCTGTGGGGTGAGTGCATGTGTCCCTATAGGGTGTGTATGTGTGTGTGTCCCTGTGAGGGGGTCGGTGTGGTGTATGTCTCTGTTGTGTGTGTCTTTGTGGTGTGTGTGTGTCCCTGTGGGGTGAGTGCATGTGTCCCTATAGTGTGTGTACGTGTGTGTGTCCCTGTGGGTGGGTCTGTGTGGTGTGTGTGTCTGTGTTGTGTGTGTCTCTTTGTGGTGTGTGTGTGTGTCCCTGTGGGGTGAATGCACGTGTCCCTATAGGGTGTGTATGTGTCTGTCCCTGGGGGGGGGGGGTGTCTGTGTGGGGGGTATGTGTGTCTCTGTGTTGTGTGTGTCTCTTTGTGGTGTGTGTGTGTGTGTGTCCCTGTGCGGTGAGTGCATGTGCCCCTCTAGGGTGTCTATGTGTGTTTGTCCCTGTGGAGGGGATCTGTGTGGTGTGTCTCCTTGTAGTGTGTGTGTGTGTGTCCCTGTGGGGTGAGTGCATGTGTCCCTATAGGGTGGCTATGTGTGTGTGTCCTTGTGGGGGGGTCTGTGTGGTGTGTGTGTCTGTGTTGTGTGTGTCTCTCTATGGTGTGTGTGTGTCCCTGTGGGGTGAGTGCATGTGTACCTATAGAGTGTGTATGTGTGTCTGTCCCTGTGGGGGGGGTGTCTGTGTGGGGTGTGTGTGTCTCTGTGCTGTGTTTGTCTCTTTGTGGTGTGTGTGTGTGTGTGTGTCCCTGTGCGGTGAGTGCATGTGTACCTATAGGGTGTGTATGTGTCCCTGTGGGGGTGTCTGTGTGGTGTGTGTGTGTCTCTTTGTAGTGTGTGTGTGTGTGTGTGTCCCTGTGGGGTGAGTGCATGTGTCCCTATAGGGTGGCTATGTGTGTGTGTCCTTGTGTGGGGGGAGTCTGTGTGGTGTGTGTGTCTGTGTTTTGTGTGTCTCTTTGGTTTGTGTGTCCCTGTGGGGTGAGTGCATGTGTCGCTATAGAGTGTGTGTCCCCCCTTGGGGGAGGTGTGTGTCTCTGTGTTGTGTGTGTCTCTTTGTGGGGTGTGTGTGTTTGTTCGGGTGCGTGGTGAGTATCCAATGTTGGTGCTGCACTTTAGCGACTATACACTTGCTGTTACTCTTTGTGTGCATGTGGTGTGTATACATGTCCCTGTGTGTGGTGAATATCTCATGTTGGGGCCCCATCTTAGTGACTATATGCTGGTATGTGCTGTTAGTCTTTGGTGCTATCATTAAGCCCTCTCATTCACAACTGTCAACTGGTAACTGTCACTTTTCCCCCATTATATAGATAGGGGCAAAATTGTTTGGTGAATTGGAATGCGCGGGGTTAAAATTTCACCTCACAATATAGCCTATGACGCTCCTGGGGTCCAGACGTGTGACTGTGCAAAATTTAGTCTCTATAGCTGACAGCTGTCGATTTTCCTCCAACACATTTCCATTCACGTTTTCCCCATTATGTAGATAGGGGCAAAATTGTTTGGTGTCTCTTTGTGGTGTGTGTGTGTCCCGGAGGGGTGAGTGCATGTGTCCCTATAGGGTGTGTATGTGTATGTGTCCCTGTGGGGGGGTCTGTGTGGTGTGTGTGTGTCTCTTTGTGGTGTGTGTGTCCCTGTGGGGTGAGTGCATGTGTCGCTATAGAGTGTGTGTGCGTCCTCTTGGGGGTGTGGGGGTGTCTCTGTGTTGTGTGTGTCTCTTTGTGGTGTGTGTTTGTTCGGGTGCGTGGTGAGTATCCAATGTTGGGGCTGCACCTTAGTGACTATACAATTGCTGTTACTCTATGTGTGCGTGTGGTGTATATACATGTCCCATGTGTGTGGTGAATATCTCATGTTGGGGCCCCACCTTAGTGACTATATGCTGGTATATGCTGTTAGTCTTTGGTGCTATCATTAAGCCCCTCTCATTCACAACTGTCAACTGGTAACTGTCATTTTTTCCCCATTATGTAGATAGGGGAAAAATTGTTTGGTGAATTGGAATGCGTGGGGTTAAAATTTGGCCTCACAACATAGCCTATGACGCTCCCGGGGTCCAGACGTGTGACTGTGCAAATTTTTGTAGCTGTAGTTGCGATGGTGTAGATGCCAATCCTGTATATACAGACATACACACATACACACATTCAGCTTTATATATTAGACTAGCTGTAGTACCCGGCTACGCCCGGGTTAATAAATAACTGCTGTTAGCTATAACAAAATAGAATTTGAATATGTCATATTAATGACCTGTAGGAAAATAGAAGCTGAGCTGTGATTGGTTGCTATAGGCAGCCTAATAAATCTCCAGTCAACAGTAAACCCTCCCCCTGGCCAGGCAGTATATGTTACCTCACACATACACATAATAGACAGCTCATGTGACTGACATCTGCCTTAATTCCCTATATGGCACATGTGTTGCACATTGGCTGTTTTTAATCAGATGTTTATGTTTGGAAAATAAAGATAGCACACGTATGAGACGAGTTGTGTGAGGTGATTTGTGCACATCTGTGTCTGTCTGTGTGGTGTGTGTGTCCCTGAGGTGTAGATGTGTGTGTCCCTGTGGGGGGGGTATGTGTGGTGTGTGTCTCTGTTGTGTGTGTCTCTTTGTGTGTGTGTGTGTGTGTGTGTGTCCCTGTGGGGTGAGTGCATGTGTCCCTATGGGGTGTGTATGTGTGTGTGTCCCTGTGGGGGGTCTGTGTGGTGTGTCTGTGTATCTGTGTTGTGTGTGTCTCTTTGTGGTGTGTGTCCCTGTGGGGTGAGTGCATGTGTCCCTATAGGGTGTGCATGTGTGTGTGTCCCTGTGGGGAGGGGGTGTCTGTGTGGGGTGTGTGTGTCTCTGTGTTGTGTGTGTCTCTGTGTGGTGTGTGTCTCTTTGTGGTGTGTGTGTGTCCCTGAGGGGTGAGTGCATGTGTCCCTATAGGGTGTGTATGTGTGTGTGTCCCTGTGGGGGGGTCTGTGTGGTGTGTGTATGTCTCTTTGTGGTGTGTGTGTCCCTGTGGGGTGAGTGCATGTGTCCCTATAGGGTGGCTATGTGTGTGTGTCCCTGTGGGGGGGGTCTGTGTGGTGTGTGTGTCTGTGTCATGTGTGTCTCATTGTGGTGTGTGTGTCCCTGTGGGGTGAGTGCATGTGTTGCTATAGAGTGTGTGTGTGTCCCCTTGGGGACGTGTGTGTGTCTCTATGTTGTGTGTGTCTCTTTGTGGTGTGTGTGTGTGTTTGTTCGGGTGCGTGGTGAGTATCCAATGTTGGGGCTGCACCTTAGCGACTATACACTTGCTGTTACTCTTTGTGTGCGTGTGTTGTGTATACATGTCCCCGTGCGTGGTGAATATCTCATGTTGGGGCCCCACCTTAGTGACTATATGCTGGTATGTGCTGTTAGTCTTTGGCGCTATCATTAAGCCCCTCTCATTCACAACTGTCAACTGTCACTTTTTCCCCATTATGTAGAGAGGGGCAAAATTGTTTGGTGAACTGGAACGCGCAGGGTTAAAATTTCGCCTCACAACATAGACTATAACGCTCCCGGGTCAAGACGTGCGACTGAGCAACATTTTGTAGCTGTAGCTGGCAGCTGTCGATTTTCCTCCCACACTTTTCCTTTCCCTTTTTCCCCATTATGTAGATAGGGCCAAAATTGTTTGGTGAACTGGAACGCGCGGGGTTAAAATTTCGCCTCACAACATAGCCCATGACGCTCTCAGGGTCCAGACGTGTGACTGTGCAAAATTTTGTGGCTATATTTGCGACGGTGTAGATGCCAATCCCGGATATACACACATACACACATACACACATTCAGCTTTATATATTAGACTAGCTGTAGTACCCGGCTATGCTCGGGTTAATAAATAACTGCTGTTAGCTATAACAAAATAGAATTTGAATATGTCATATTAATGACCTGTAGGAAAATAGAAGCTGAGCTGTGATTGATTGCTATAGGCAGCCTAATAAATCTCCAGCCAACAGTAAACCCTCCCCCCGGCCGGGCAGTATATGTTACCTCACACATACACATAATAGACAGCTCATGTGACTGACATCTGCCTTAATTCCCTATATGGCACATGTGTTGCACATTGGCTGTTTTCAATCAGATGTTTATGTTTGGAAAATAAAGATAGCACACGTATGAGGCGAGTTGTGTGAGGTGATTTGTGCACATCTGTGTCTGTCTGTGTGGTGTGTTTGTCCCTGGGGTGTGTATGTGTGTGTCAGTGTGGGGGGTCTGTGTGGTGTGTGTCTCTGTTGTGTGTGTTTCTTTGTGGTGTGTGTGTGTGTCCCTGTGGGGTGAGTGCATGTGCCCCTATAGGGTGTGTATGCGTGTGTCCTTGTGGGGGGGGTCTGTGTGGTGTGTGTCTCTGTTGTGTGTGTCTCTTTGTGGTGTGTGTGTGTCCCTGTGGGGTGAGTACATGTGTCCCTATAGGGTGTGTATATGTGTGTGCCCCTGTGTGGGGGTCTGTGGTGTGTGTGTGTATCTGTGTTGTGTGTGTCTCTTTGTGGTGTGTGTGTGTGTCCCTGAGTGGTGAGTGCATGTGTCCCTATAGGGTTTGTATGTGTGTGTGTCCCTGTGGAGGGGTCTGTGTGGTGTGTGTGTGTCTCTTTGTGGTGTGTGTGTCCCTGTGGGGTGAGTGCATGTGTAGCTATAGAGTGTGTGTGCATCCCCTTGGGGGTGTGGGGGTGTCTCTGTGTTGTGTGTGTCTCTTTGTGGTGTGTGTTTGTTCGGGTGCGTGGTGAGTATCCAATGTTGGGGCTGCACCTTAGTGACTATACAATTGCTGTTACTCTATGTGTGCGTGTGGTGTATATACATGTCCCATGTGTGTGGTGAATATCTCATGTTGGGGCCCCACCTTAGTGAATATATGCTGGTATATGCTGTTAGTCTTTGGTGCTATCATTAAGCCCCTCTCATTCACAACTGTCAACTGGTAACTGTCATTTTTTCACCATTATGTAGATAGGGGAAAAATTGTTTGGTGAATTGGAATGCGTGGGGTTAAAATTTGGCCTCACAACATAGCCTATGACGCTCCCGGGGTCCAGACGTGTGACTGTGCAAAATTTTGTCTCTATAGCTGACAGCTGTCGATTTTCCTCCCACATGTTTCTTTTCCCTTTTTTCCCATTGTGTAGATAGGGGCAAAATTGTTTCGTGAACTGGAACGCGCAGGGTTAAAATTTCGCCTCGCAACATAGTCTATGACGCTCCCGGGGTCCAGACGTGTGACTCTGCAAAATTTTGCGGCTGTAGCTGCGACGGTGTAGATGCCAATCCCGGATATACACACATACACACATACACACATTCAGCTTTATATATTAGACTAGTAATAGGCCCGATGCTATCGCATCGGGAGTGCGGTGAAGTGAAGAGGTGCCATAGAAACAGCCCCTGCCCCAGTCCTGCCCTCTGCCCCAGTCCCGCCCTCTGCCCCAGTCCTGCCCTCTGCCCTCTGCCCCAGTCCTGCCCTCTGCCCTGCCCTCTGCCCTCAACCCCAGTCCTGCCCTCTGCCCTCTGCCCCAGTCCTGCCCTCTGCCCTCAGCCCCAGTCCTGCCCTCTGCCCTCAGCCCCAGTCCTGCCCTCAGCCCCAGTCCTGCTCTCAGCCCCAGTCCTGCCCTCTGCCCTGCCCTCTGCCCTCAGCCCCAGTCCTGCCCTCTGCCCTCAGCCCCAGTCCTCCCTCAGCCCCAGTCCTGCTCTCAGCCCCAGTCCTGCCCTCTGCTCTCCGGCCCAGTCCTGCCCTCTGCTCTCAGCCCCAGTCCTGCCCTCTGCTCTCAGCCCAAGTCCTGCCCTCTGCTCTCAGCCCCAGTCTTGCCCTCTGCCCTCAGCCCCAGTCCTGCCCTCAGCCCCAGTCCTGCCCTCTGCCCCAGTCCTGCCCTCTGCCCCAGTCCTGCCCTCTGCCCTGCCCTCTGCCCTCAGCCCCAGTCCTGCCCTCTGCCCTCAGCCCCAGTCCTGCCCTCTGCCCTCAGCCCCAGTCCTGCCCTTAGCCCCAGTCCTGCTCTCAGCCCCAGTCCTGCCCTCTGCTCTCAGGCCCAGTCCTGCCCTCTACTCTCAGCCCCAGTCCTGCTCTCAGCCCCAGTCCTGCCCTCTGCTCTCAGCCCCAGTCCTGCCCTCTGCTCTCAGCCCCAGTCCTGCCCTCTGCTCTCAGCCCCTGTTGTCCCCCTACCCGGTGTTGTTATCATTGCAGGCTGCAGGCTCCACCATGCACTCAGAGATTGTGTGTAAGGCAGGTCACATCACAGGGCGGGCTGATGTGACGTCACACAGGGCTGTCACATGACCCGCCTTACACAGATTCTCTGCGTGGTGGAGCCTGCAATGATAAGAACACCGGGTAGGGGGATAACAGGGCGGCGAGGGGGGAGGACGGAGCGGCGTTTGAGGAGGAAGAGCGAGCAGCGGGGAGAGCGGGTGGCGGCAACGCTACTGGCCGCCTTGGGTGTTCCAATATGGCGGCCAGTACTTCCGGTGGCGCAGACGCCGCTCATCTCCTGGCTCACCGGGAGCCTGCGGGAGCCACCGGGAGCCTGGCGGAAGACGGCGGGAGACGGCGGGGGCTCGGGGAGAGGTGAGGATTTTTTTTTTTTTTTTTTTTTAACTGTAGAGCGGCTGCGGCTCGTGATGACGCTGCGCGTCATCACTCGCAGTGCCGCTAAGGAGTCTGGGATTCGGCGACAACGCCCGAATTCCCAACTCCCGATTATATAAGTAGATGAGGCAAATGAGCTATATGATATGGACCACTATTAAAGCACATTATCAATGTATCTTACTGTAATGATTTGTAATCCTTTGAACACGTGTACACCAGCTGCATGTCACTTTAACCTGTGACCACTACAGTGTCCAGAACCTCATTTTCTGTGGACAAAAATACTTTTAATCGTGCTTGTGTCAACATATTTATTTAACCCCTTCACCAACCAGCCTATTTTGACCCTAAAGACCTTGCCATTTTTTGCAATTCTGACCAGTGGCCATTTATGAGGTAATAAATCTGGAACGCTTCAACGGATCCTAGCGATTCTGAGATTGTTTTTTTCGTGACATATTGGGCTTCATGTTAGTAGTAAATTTAAATTTAGGTTGATAATTTTTGCGTTTATTTGTGAAAAATCAAAAATTTGGTGAAAATGTTTACATTTTTAATTTTTATTCTGTTAAATGAGAGAGTTATGTGACACAAAATAGTTAATAAATAACATTTCCCACATGTTTACTTTACATCAGCACAATTTTGGAAAAAGACATTTTTGGTAGGAAGTTAGAAGTGTTCACAATTCATCAGCAATTTCTCATTTTTCCAGCAAAATTTACAAAACCATTTTTTTAAGGTACCATTACACACAGAGATATGTTGCTTGCAACTCACTGGTTGCAGTGAAATCATAAACACATTGTTCCATTTTGTACACGGCAAAAAATGTGACCACATCACATTTGAAGTCCCTTTGAGGGGTTTACATGACAGAAAATACCCAAAAGTGACACCATTCCAAAAACTGCACCCTTCAAGCTACTCAAAACTACATTCAAGAAGATTATTAACCTTTCAGGTGCTTCACAGGAAGTAAAGGAACGTGGAAGGAAAAAATAGACATTTTAAATTTTCCAACAAAAATGTTTTTTTGGAATCAAATTTTTCATTTTCACATGGGCAACAGGATAAAATGGATCCTAAAATTTGTTGGGCAATTTTCCTGAGTACACGGATACCTCATATGTGATCATAAACCACTGTTTGGGTGCAGGGCAGGGCTCAGGAGGGAAAGAGCGGCATATGATTTTTGGAGCTAATTTTCTATTCAAAAAGTCAAATGGCGCTACTTCCCTTCCGAGCCTTGCCGTGTGGTTTATGACCACATATGAGGTATCGGTGTACTCAGGAGAAATTGCCCGACAAATTTTATGATCCATTTTATCCTGTTGCCCATGTGAAAATGAAAAAATTCAGGCTAAAAGAACATTTTTGTGAGAAAAGTAAGTTTTCATTTTTACAGATTTGTGAAGCATCTGGGGGTTCAAAGTGTTCACTATGCATCTAGATAAGTCCCTTGGGGGGGTCTAGTTTCCAAACTGGTGTCAATTGTGGGGGAACTCCAATGTTTAGGCACACAGGGGCTCTCCATACGTGACATGGTGTCCGCTAACAATTGGAGCTAATTTTCCATTGAAATTGTTAGCGGACACCATGTCGAGTATGGAGAGCCCCTGTGTGCCTAAATATTGGAGCTCACCCACAAGTTACCCCATTTTGGAAGCGAGACCCCTCAAGGAACTTATCTAGATGCATAGTGAGCCCTTTGAACTCCCAGATGCTTCACAAATTGATCCGTAAAAATGAAAAAGTTAATTTTTTTCACAAAAATAATTTTTTTCCTTTTTACGTACTAATTTGTGAAGCACGTGGGTGTTCAAAATGCACACTATGCAACTAGATAAGTTTCTTGGGGAGTCTAGTTTCCAAAATGGGGTCACTTGTGGGGAAGCTCCAATGTTCAGGCACACAGGGCTCTCCATATGCAACATGGTGTCCGCTAACAATTGGAGCTAATTTCCCATTGAAATTGTTAGCGGACACCATGTCGCATATGGAGATCTCCTGTGTGCCACCAGCATTGCTACCAGCACAAGAGCAACTGGAAGAGTTTGAAAATGGCGCCTCTAATGAATGCGCTATTTTCTGAGGTGGCTGTGGGTTGCAATTCGCAGCGTGGGGGGCCACAATGTTTGGGTCTCTGCACACTGAGGATTCCAGCCCCCCAACTGCCAAGTTGTACCTGGCTGGTAACCAAAAATACAGTGAAGCCCATTTTTTTTTTATTTATAGACCTAATTTCTGAATAAAAAATGATGTTGGGCTCTGCCATATTTTTGGTCTACCCAGGTACAGTTTGGCATCTATGGATTGCCACCCACCCCCAGCTGCCTCGTTGTACCTGGCTGGCAACCAAAAATACAGCGAAGCCCATTTTTTTAAATATAAAGACCTAATTTTAAAAAAAAATTACATTGCATTGAAGTGCCATTTTCTGGCGCTGTACCCAGACTCTTCCAGTTGCCCTGGTGCCAGTGGCAAGCTAGGTAATAAAAGGGTTAATTTGTTATTGGCAGCTGGCACTAAGCCCGAGATTCATAATGTTGGACCAGTGCTAGACCCGGCCATTAGGAATCTCTGGTAAAAAGTAAAAAAAAAATACACCACACAGAGAAAAATCTTTTTATTAGAAAAAAAAACACAATCAAACTTTGGACTCCATCTTTATTATTATCCAACGTAGTCCAAAAGGAAGGTCCCACAACGCTCGATTGCCTCTGCTACATCCAGAGACTGCAGCAAGGGATCAAGTGTCCTCTTGTTGCAGTCTCTGGAGTCATAGTAATGGCTCACTGTATGACAGATCATTGCCATACAGTGCACCATTACCCTAACCTCAGAGACTACAACAAGGGATCAAGTATCCTCTTGTTGTAGTCTCTAAGTCAGTGATGGTGCACTGTATGGCAATGATCTGTCATACAGTGCACCATCCCCGTTAGGTTAGAGACTACAATAAGAGGATACTTGATCCCTTGTTGTAGTCTTTATTGTCATAGTGATGGTGCACTGTATGGCAAATCATTGCCATACAGTGCACCATCACTGTGAAAAATCCAAGTCTCAGAGATCACAGGTCAGGCGACCGGCGTTGCCATGGGGAGAGGTAAGTGACTATGCACACCCTCTCCCCGGACACTAAGAGCTGTGATTGTAAGATCACAGCAATTAGTAGGTGACAGAGCGCTGGAAGCATGACGCCACTTGCTCCCGCCCGCTGCTTCTCTACAGCCCGATGTCCCTGCATGGATATCGGGCTGCAGAGAAGAATCTTACAGCCTGGCATAGCCTATCGCTGTCCCTGCTGTCAGATCCTTCTCTGCAGCCCGATATCCATGCATATGCAGCCTAAAGAATATAGCCCCTGCTAATTATAATCACTAATGAGTAAGTATTAAAACGTTTTTATGCACTTTCACAGGATGCTTTTAGGAGACAAAAGGAGTGTGAGATTAGTGATAATATGCTGCAGTGACATGTTTTGCTAGCTTAGGAGGCGTTCTGGAGGTGACAGGATCCCTTTAAGCATTGCTTTATAAATAGTCTGTCTTTTTGCCAATCTTCCAAAAAGGCCAGATTTGTGGATTTCGTGAGTAATAGTTGTCCAGTGGACAGATTGTAAGAAATGGACATACTGCCTACATTTCCCCCTCAAAGGCATCAGTGTTGTTGTATAGTGTAATGTGTATTATGTCATGTGTTATTGTGATGCTATGTGAAGTATAATGGGATAAGGGTTAATTAAATGAAATGTGAATTAAGTGGGTTGTTAGTGTTAGGGCAGGAGAGAGTTAAAATTTGGGACTAGCCCATATTAGGAGGGACAAGAATATAGGGACAGTTATGGTTTCCTGCAAGAAGATCAGATAGGGCCCAGCGTGTGACAGAGACAGACTAAGAACAGATTAGAAGCAAGCCACATGATGTATGAGACCATGGATAACATGATCCTCAATAAAGATATAGAAAGAAAACAGACTAAGGTACAGAGTATGGAGAGGAGATAAGTAGGGATGAGCGAGTATGCCTGTGACTACTCGGTACTCGCACGAATATATCGTATTCGGGATACTCGGCGAGTACTGAGTAATCCCACGATACTCTTGCTATGCTCGGGGTCCACCTCCCTGCACGTTGGCACTCTTTACAGAGCCAGCCCACATGCAGGGATTGGCTGACAGACACTGTAATGCCACAGCATGTTGGTTGTGGCATTACAGTGATCGGCTGGCCGCACAGCGTGATCAAGTCTTTATAAAACCTGACCACGCTGTGCTCCGTCACTCTGCTCCACAGACAGTCAGTGTAGGGAGAGGTGCTGCTGATTCAGGGACAGATTTGTGGCCTTTCAGCTAGTGTAGGTGCGGGCTGCTAATCTAATACCACAACAGTCCTTCTGAGGTCTAATACAGCTGGATACAGAGAGGCAGGGTATACAGCAAACTTCTTGTGCTAGTATACCAGCCTGCATCACATCTGGGGCTGGTGTACAGGCTGGAGATCTCCAAAACAGTCTTTTTAAGGATTAATTTAGCTCTCTATAGGCAGTAAGGGATTAGCTCTAATTAGTATACGCCAAAACACTGTATACTCGTTAGCGTTTGTGTCTGACCGTTCCAGCTGCCGGGATTAAACCGCTTTAATCTGTAATCTCAGTGTGCAGCTAAAAACCAACTCTTGTCTGCATTCATTTACCATCTTAGTGCAGCAGGAATGGCATGTAGGTCCAAGTAGTATACGCCAAAACACTGTATATGCATCAGCGTTTGCGTCTGACAGTTCCAGCTGCCGGGATTAAACCACTCTAATCTGTAATCTTAGTGTGCAGCTAAAAACCAACTCTTGTCTGCATTCATTTACCATCTTAGTGCGGCAGGAGTGGCTTGTAGCTTCAAGTAGTATACGCCAAATCACTGTATACGCATCAGCGTTTGTATCTGACTGTTGCAGCTGCCGGGATTAAACCGCTCTTATTTGTAATCTCAGTGTGCAGCTAAAAACCATCTTTTGGACGCCTTCATTTAGCTGTATACAGGCAGCACAACATTAAAAATGCGCAAGGCAGGTGGCAAGGGACAAGGAACTGGACGTGATGGTGGTGCAGGCAGAGGCAGAGACCGTGTGCAAGCTCGAATTGCACCACGACAAACGCCCACATCATCTTGCTCGACCTTCCTGTCGCAATTTTTAGGGGACCACAGCAGTACACCACTATTAAACCAAGACCAGTGTCAACAGGGTGTTAGTTGGATAGTGGATAATGCTTCCAGTCAGTTTGGCACCACCACAAATACCCTGTCTTCCACAGGGTCAAGTGTCAGTAGCCGTGAGACTGGACCGCACATTCCACACCTGATCCTCCTTCCTCCCACCATGCCGAGTGCCCAGCCCCGGACATAACTGATCCCACACTTGGACACTCTGAAGAGCTGTTCACTTATCCATTCTTAGATTCTGGCCTCTCGCCAGCTCCAGTTGAAGTGGGTCATGAGGAGATCGTATGTAGCGATGCACAAATATTTGAGCAGCCACGGTCTCACGAAGGCAACCGTGGGAATGTGGTGTCTCAACAAGAGATGGATGATGATGAGACACAATTGCCAGAAAGTCAGGAGGAGGACCAGGGTGCGGAAGTGGAAGACGATGTGGTGGATAATCCAGTAAATGACCCAACTTGGCAGGAGGACATGCAGAGCGAGGAAAGCAGTGCACAGGGGGAGGGAGGCGTAGCATCACAACAGGCCGGAAGAAGCAGGGTGGTGCCCGCTGGCAGAAGGCAGGCAACCGTTCCCTGGAACAACAACACGACAGAAGTTGCCAGTACAATTGTTAGGTCTTCCCGAGTCTGGCTGTTTTTTAAGGTGTCTGCAGATAATTCCAAAAAGGCCATTTGCAACACCTGCCATGCCAGCATCAGTAGGGAAGCAAAACTAGCAGCCTGACCACCACCAGCATGATCAGGCACCTGTCCTTCATGTGTAGTTGCACAAGCAGAAATAGCACCATCATCAACCACGTCCTTGTCGTAGCGCAGCGTTCAGTTATCCATACACCAACCTTTGGAACGCAGGCGCAAATACGCTGCCAACGCCCCACATGCCACAGTTCTAAATGCACACATTTCGCGACTGCTTGCACTGGAAATGTTGCCTTTTAGGCTAATGGAGACGGAAGCATTCCGCGACCTGATGGTGGCGGCTGTCCCACGTTACTCGGCACCCAGCCGCCACTATTTCTCCCGGTGTGCCGTCCCCGCATTACATAAGCACGTGTCACAAAACATCAGACGTGCTCTTAACAACGCAGTTTCAGGCAAAGTCCACTTAACCACGGACACGTGGATAAGTGCTTGTGGGCAGGGCCAGTACATCTCGCTGACGGCACACTGGGTAAATATTTCGGAAGCCGGAACCCAGTCTGAGCTTGGGACGGAACACGTCCTTCCGACACCAAGGATTGCAGGCTCTAACTCAGTCAGGGTTTCACCCACAGTGTACAGCTCCGGAACGTCATGCTCCTCAGCCTCCTTCTCCTCCTCCACTTCACCCTCCGCACTAGTCCCAAGCTGGAAGCACAGCAGCACTGCCTCGGCTAAGCGGCAACAGGCTGTGCTGAAGCTAATATGCGTAGGTGACAAACTCCACAATGCTGAAGAGTTGTGGAGAGCTCTGAAACAGCAGGCAGATCACTGGCTCACACCGCTGAACCTGCAGCCAGGCATGGTCGTGTGTGACAACGGCCAAGCCTTCTTGGCGGCTCTGAGGTGAGGCGAGCTGACACATGTTCCATGCGTGGCCCATGTGTTCAACCTCATGGTTCAGCGCTTTATTAAATCCTACCCGGAGCTGTCAGATCTGCTCATCAAAGTACGCCGCCTGTGTGCCCATTTTAGAAAGTCACCTACTGCTTCTGCCAACCTTGCCGGCTTTCAGCGGCGTTTGCAGCTTCCGGCTCACAGACTGGTGTGTGATGTCCCCACGCGTTGGAATTCCACACTGCACATGTTGGTCAGGATTTGTGAGCAGAAGAGGGCAGTTGTTGAGTACCAGCATCAACTAGGCTGTCAGTATACGGTTCAAACTCCACACATAAGACCTCAGGAGTGGACATGGATGTCCGACATATGTACCGTCCTCCAAAACTTTGCCGACTCCACCAAGATGGTGAGCGGCGATGACGCTATCATTAGCATCACCATCCCGCCTCTCTGTCTTCTAAAACGCTCTCTGCTCAAAATCAAAGACGATGCATTGCAGGCGGAGCACGATGAGTTGGAGCAATAAACCGTACTGGTTTATTACACACAGCCCAGCCTCATCTCATCCCAACGTGCATTGGAGGACTATGATGAGGAGGAGGAGGATGAAGAAATTGAGAATGCGGAATTGATGGTAATACATGCACAACCGTCATACCGTTGGTTCAGCGTTAATGGCCAGAGGACAGGGGAGAGGAGGAGGAGGAGGATGAGGCTAGTATGGACAGTCATACTGTTGGTGAGGACCCTGAAGTCTTGCCTGTTAACAGTCTGGCGCACATGGCTGACTTCATGTTACGCTGCCTGTCTCGTGACCC